>PNEQ01126382.1:0-28518 GCA_003012365.1 Medauroidea extradentata
CTGAATTTAATTGTTTTATATGGGTCTTTTAAAAAAAAAGATTTTCCAAGATGCAAATATCTTGTGCCCACAATTAAATTACGAAACTTAAATAATATTTTTATTTTTTTTCTATGTTTGTGATAACATCCCTCAAATTTTTGCACCTGTAAAAATCTGTCTCCATCTTTTATTAATTGAACATCCATATTGGGTTTCATACCATACGACGATTTCATAACACTGTACTATTTTGCGAGTGAAGACAATGCAATATTTTATGCTACATTATGGAAAAGAAGTTTTGTGCTGTATTGCTATTCTCCAGCACCGTTTAATAATATATTTAGATTTGTTTATCGCTATCCCGAGAATGAAATAATTTATTAAATCAATTTTCATGTGTTCTACGCGCCCTAGCACAGCTTCACAGCCTTCGTTGAGGAATACAAGAGAAACGGTGAGGGAATTGCCATGATCTGCATTACATTTTGACCCCAGGATTCACCTGGAATGATTAAACCCTGGGGAACAGCGATCACAACGACCGGAATCGAAATCGAGCTCCTACTCCTCACTGATATAAGGTGAGTGTTATACCACTGCTCAGTATTATTCTCATTACTGGAATTTTTTGTTTTTCGATTTCATGATGTTCTGAGAAAAACTTGAAAATTGCTTTCAAAGCGTGAAAATATATTTACCTGCGTACATTGGAATTATAACGCATATTTCAGCCGCGATCAGTCCTTTAAATAAAGATTATATAAAATATTGCTTGACTGATTACAGCCTTCATACACGTTTAAAGTTTTACTAAATTTTTGTATTGTAGCGCAAGGTAAATATAATCCACGTTATAATAGCAAATTTCACAGTTTCACCTATGAATTTAAAATACAGGAAAAAAGTCAATAGTGTGGCAGATGCCGAGCCCTCAAGGGCATATAAGTGGGGGAAAAAATCGTAATTTTATTTTTGTATGTAATAGTGTTAGTTTTGTATAGTCAATAAAAAATGCAAAAAATTCCCAATTTCAGATTTTTCCAAAGACAAAATTATTTTCTAATGGATTTTAAAATATGTCAGTCAGTAGCCATAGACATGTAGATTCAGTATAAACTTTTAAGTTTATTTATGTTCACTGGTTTTGTGGCTTGTAAGAATTGAAAACGTGCGAAATTTGACTTTGAAGTGCCATTACGGAAAAACTGGTTGAACAATTTTTTTTATAAGATGAAAATTTACTCTCAAGTAACGTCTACAGAACTAACAACATTTCATAAAAACATAAAATTAATATTTATCCCCACTTGAACACCCTTAATTATTTTAAAAGAGGAGGTGGGATGAAGCCCTTCGAAATACTAACCAGGCGGTGAGAAGTAAGTGCTGATGCTAAGCAAATAAGTGTCGTATGAGGATGTTACAGGAGGGCCAGGATATCGTACCCCGAATATAAACTTTTGACTGGGCATTCGTAGGCATCTGCATGAATGATGGCATGAAATGAGACCATACAATAGCGTGATGCCGAAATTGGAGGCGCGGCAAAACGGGATATCCGCGAGAAAACCCGCCCGCCGGCGACATCGTCCGGCAAGATTCACACATGCGAAAATCCGGGATCCAACCCCGTCGGGAATCGGACCCGGATCGCCTTGGTGGGAGGCGAGTTGTGCATACCACGGCTCGGTTCAAAGCAGAATTTATAGTTTGTGAGATTTAATTTTGAACGTAATACCTTCAAGAAAACTGACCACGTCAATCAATAAAACTATTTACTAGATATATTTTGCAGCAAGTTCTTAACTTTAAAAAAATGACAGGTTGATAGCCTCTGTTAAAAATGGCCGCTATCATGTCAGTAGCAACACACAAGTTTTGAAAAATACACGAACGTGCTATTAATTGCAACGGTCTTTGCTGCATATCTCACTAGATCTCTATTTGCGCGACCGAAATAAGATTTACTTCCGTGTCTACACCTCATACTTGTTCTATGGAACGACCAATCAAATTTTTTTTTTGAAACTTGCAGAGTCTTGTAACGAAAACAATTTTCTGTCTTTTGATCGAGTACCAAATTCAACTTAACAACACAAATTCTCAAATTATGTTCGGCTAGTAGGTATACATTGCATTGAGGAAAAAATTGCTTAGCCGCTAAACTTGCTGGCAATTAGATGCCTTCGTTACACTTGAACAAATGTTTCAGTGAATAGACCATTTTTCTGCTGCGAGTTTGGTAACCGACATTGTGGCAAGAGTTTGGATAAGAACTGTACCGCCAAATTTCGTGGGTGATTCTTTGCGCATAATGAACTGGAAAATTTGCAGGACACTTATTATGTAGACATCATAGTGAAAAGGGGAATTAATTCTTGAATACTGAGTTTTTTATGTCGTAAATTTCAAACACAAAGTTCAATTTAATTACGACTACCCAAATATTGTTCTGTGTTACCTACAGTTTAATCCGAAGAGTGTGTGTTCAGTTCTAATAACAGGAATGCATCTACCCTCTTCAAGCATATAACTTACAACGGAATCATGTACATAATTGGTAGTAATGTATTAAATATGTTTATGTATGACCAGTGAGTTGTTTTGCATTGTTCATTTGTTTTGGGAAATGTGTGTTTTTACCCTAGTCTATGATTCGAATGTAAGTCTCCTTTGTGCAAATATGGATTATTGATTTTACTGAAAGAGTTATCAAACCGCGGAGTTTAAATTTTAAAAAGTAAAAGATTCCAAATAAGACTGCTTAAATATAATTTTTACAGAGACCCTAGCGATGATCCTGGTTCGATTCCCGTTCGCTATCACTTATTACATGAGGAGAAACGTGACGTATATGGTCTTTATCTTTAGTAACCAATCCCTGGGTAGAAAATATGTAGTTCGTCGTCCTACCCAATGATCACCTTCGTCCCTTGTGGATCACGTTCAATATACTTCGATTATTTTCTTAATAGAAATTCGATTCTTACTGACAATCCCATGCATGTCAAATGTCCATTGTCAATGGTCCATTGTCTCCTATGAATGGATTTAGCAAAAATCCGTAAACACGTTTCAGAAGTTTTCGGTTAGAATTGGGAGAAACACTAATGTTTTTAATAATGATCCAAAGAATTACTATTATTATTTAGGTTTATCTCTTAGAGGCAAAGTTGTATGTTTTTCCGATTTTTTTTCAACAGAACCATAACGTGTCGTATCAAGACCGTGTTGTAGGGGTTTGAGAAGCTGGATAGGATAAACTAAATTTTGTTTTGGATAACATACATATTGTTTTAATTGGAGACAAGTAGAGTGATTTAAAACCCTTCAAAAATATATTTTCCCTCACATGACAGCCCTGAACTAAAAATTCACTTAATAGTAACTATTGTAATGAAATTGCACTGACATTTTGCTCATGGATGGCACACATAAAAAATAAATTTATGTTAAATTCTCCATAGTGACCCACGGGTGTCAGTTCAGCCTGTTTTATGGTACCAAGTAACAATTCAGCTATGTATGTCACATGTACAAATATGTTTAACTATTGTGCCAGAATAACCCTTGAGTATAATCGTATAAGTACTATTACAAATCAAATGAATAGTTGGAAAGTTTAAAATGAAAAACTATCGTTTCTTTTCTGGTTCGTAATTAATACTCATGTGCTTACACGGACAACGGAGGCAGTCCAATTTTAATTAGCATCAGTGGGCATTATGATGTCTGAACCGTTCACGTTTGTTTGAGTTATAGTACCATTAGTGTATTATGTAGTATTCCAAGCGTAAGAGTCAGCTGTAGATGCCTTTAAATAATTCTTGGAATGTTCCTTGCATTTTCTCCTCGCAATCTGCAGACCTGGATGCAGAAATCCTCTCTGGATCACGGTTGTTCAAGGGAGAGGGGGGAGAATGGTCGGGCGGTTGGCCCTCAGGAGTGATTTGCATCCTGGCATCATGCATTACGCCGTGTGACATGCATAACACATGCGGTGCTATTCATCCTGGCCTCGCCATAAACACACACATACACACATGCGCGCCACGGCATCCAGCATGCCGTTTTATGGCGATTGGCTGGCAGTTCCACTCCTCTTCGCCCCCTCGACCCATCCCCTACCAATCACATCCCGGATACGGGAGCGGGGATGAAAACAATATTAATGATAAAAACATCCCAAGCAGACAGGAACAACTGACGAACGTGGAAATTGATGAAAGTTTTGCAGTAGAATAGAATTTTAACGTCATTTTATATATATATATATATATATATATATATATATATATATATATATATATATATATATATATGTATGTATGTATATTGGTTTTCCTAATTTTTTAGACCGCATCGATATGAATGTTTTTTCTAATATATAGGCTCTTTGCAGTAAAGCGAATACTTTCGTAAACCTATTATGTTTTCTTTCATCAGTTGTGTATATGCTTATGCCAAGCGTTGGAGTAAATGCACCAACATAAGGGTGTAGGTAACATTGATTCGTCGCAGTCAGTTTTTTTTTCAGCGGAACCATTTGCTACAACACAGCAGACATGCGTCGTAGAAAGTGTCGTCAACCCACACATTCGACTATGTGAACGACTTGAACACAAATATACTCTAAAGAAAGTTGGCAATCTTGTGAAATTTCGAAATATTAACGGAATAGCCAGTTTTATTTCTTTTAATTTTGGCTCATAAAACTAAACACCACAAACGAATTAATATTAATTCCACAGCATTCTTTCAAAGAGGATAATAAAGAAGGCTATAATGTCCCCCGTTTGTCCTAAATAGTTAAAGCTTGTTAACCTTTCGACGACGAACGGATAAAATAATTATACCATACTTCTGATTGGCTGGAAGTCGTGTGATCGAAAGACGGGTTAAACAGATCGTTGTAAACTCAATTTTAGTAAAAAAAAAAAAATGCAACGCATATGTATCACAGTGTTCAATATTTAAGTTCTGAAAGCAGAAAATTATATTTGATTATTATTTTTTTACAAGACGTTTTTTTTTTTTTTCAAAAGCGCTCGCTTTATCGTGATCTTTCAATATAATACCTTAGTTTAATGTCGGTTTTCAAACTCTTCAATTTTTAGACCCTTTTTGACCAGTTATACACGGGCTATTTCGATAAAGCCTTACACGAACTTCATTGAACAACTGTGTATAATGTGTGTTTGTATATATGTGTAGGTATATGTGCACTCATATACACATACATATATATGTGTATACATTACGCATATATAATGCATACAAGTGGGCGTGTTTAAGTTCAGAGTTGTTAAGTGAGTTTCAAAAGTAAAAATGGTTTCTCTTTCTTAGCGAATTTTTCTTCAAGCGTCATACTTTGCTAATGGTGCAATATTAATATTTTCTGATAAATTTCAGCAGACGTGGTTGTACAGGAATTCTTTGTGCAACCTCACGTAAAAGTAAAGGTTTTTTTTTATGTATTACAAGTGAAACACTACTGTACACTGATGTAAATAATAAATCAAGATGTACGTTTTCGAATAAAATATACATTCAACAAACATTCTGCAGTCAACTGTGTGAAATTACGAGAAGGCCGTGAGAAACAACAACCGCACGTTAAAAAATAAAAAAAAAAAAAATCAAGCAAACAAATCGCGAGGAAATGTGACCACGTGTATGAAATTTTCTTTAATATCATATATTTATTCATGACAGTAAAATTTCCTTACTTTTGTTTATTGTTAGCTAGTTATGTTTACTACCGCTTCGTTATGTTTCTCTTTCGCTATTTCTCTTTATCTCTCTATTTATAATAGACACACATATATTGTGGATATTTCTATAATAGTATTACAATTCGGTAATAGTGATCACTCCCATGAACCCCTGATAACAATGCTACGTCCACGGTAGTTATTTTGCCGCTGATATAATAATATATTTTAGCATTTATGTACATAATTTTAATTTTAAGCCTGGCTGATTCTTCACTTCTCGCACATCCTTCAAACAAAATTTAACTATTTCAGTTTTTTTAGTAGAGCTTAAAATTATAGAACGTGCACGTACGAACAATCATATTTTAGAATTACAAAACGTCATCGTTTATTCTAGGTATGTAGTAATAAGCATATTTTTAGTTCTCTTGCTTCCTCAGCAAATTCACACGATGCTCTGTTTTACATTTAAACTATGCTAATACCTGGTTCAGTTGTGCTCAGAGTTGTCACAACGGCGTGGCTTACATAAGCCTGGTTCTGCTCTCAGCGAGGCTAGAGAGAATTCACCATAGCTTTGGTTACTACAAGAAACATTATGAAACTGTTTGTCATCTACCACAGCGATGTTCTCGTTGGAATTCCTACTTTAATTTGACATGCGACGTTCATAATATGTTCTCATAGTTGGGGCAACTAAATTACTGTGGGATGTTCTAAGACAGTTCTTCTGTTATACGGAGATAACAAATAAAATCATTCCTGTTTCTATTCCGCTCCTACTGACAAGGTAGGAATCTGAGTAAATTATTTGTTTCCCGTAAAATTTTCCATACATCTTAAAAACTCAATATTCTTACTACATCGTTACATTTATAGCCACTTAATGTGTAACTGCAAGATGTACAGGAGTTACCTTGGCCCTTTGCGGTTGTAGCTGTAAAAATTAATTTTTCGATGTGATGTGGAATAGAGAGGTAATTGGAGCTAAGTGTTAAGAAAAACTCCATGATAGATCTGTATAAAGATTGTAACTTTCTTTGCGAAATTAAATAGGCCTAAGTACAAAAATTTTTAGTGAGACAAAGTTATCTCCAAGGTAGAAATAACACTGGTTTGCGGTACGTGAAGACAATTTATTTTCCTGTGCATGTGGCTTTCATAGTCGGAAAAAAATGCCGTCTATCATTACTCACAAAATTGAATATTTCTTTTTTTTTTTTTTTAACCTAAAGAACGCCCAACATGTAGAACTTGTTTCATGGGTGATAAAATATTTACTTAACTAGCATATCCTCTCTGAAGCCACCTCGTCCCGATTCCCTCTCCAGGGGCAGTATATAACGGGATCTCTCTCGTGCGCCTTCGCCAACCTGACATAACTTATAGTCGGAAGAATATTTTAGAGAGAGAGAGAGAGAGAGAGAGAGAGAGAGGGCAAAAAGAATCAGTTTTCTTCGTACGGACGCAGATTGAGAAAGTGACGTTCGCAGCACCTCGAGTGACATAGCTGATCCATCTTCGCCAAACTACGACGTCTACCAGTTACGAGGGTGTGATGCATAATTTGACTCTGAAAAATTTATCCAATTTCGTAGGAATATTAAAGTTAATGTAGAAAGAAAAAATAAGAGCATTATCTCGCACCTAAATAGAATTCTTAAAATAACGACATCATTGTGGAACCCGCCTACCACATGCTTCAAATGCGTTACAGTGTAATCGTAAATATTGAACTTTGTTTTACGAAATTGTTCCACGTGTTCCAATTGTGCCAATGTACAAGAAGATAACACTTTGGAGTAGAAAAATGGTTAAGACACCTCGCTCATTGCAATCAATTTTTTCTGAAGCCCTCCGACATTGCTAAAAACTGCCGTTTCCGGCTGCCGTGCTTCAAAATGTACCAACCGGACGAATGTGAAACTCAGAAACGTGCTTAGCTTCACATTTTCCACCAATAAAATTATATGGCCACGTCTTAAAGTTCCATAGTAAAAATGGATCGAAGGCAGTCTTGAACGCTAGTTCAGTATTTTACTCGCGGTGGCGATGCGGCATTTGATGTGAGCTTAATGGTCACCCTTATAGCTTCCTCACTTCTAAGTCTCTAACGCGCAGGTAGGCAGCGCCTTTTATAGTTGACCGCAAACTCATCTCACTAGAAACTGGTTTGCTGACAAAAAAATATTATATGAAATTGCTATTTTTTTTTATAATTTACCTCATAGAATCTTTCGAATAACAAATAATACTTTTTATCGCGTTATGTGTAACACGCCTTCTAACTATAACTTTACATCACAGTCGTAATAGAAAAAAAGGAAGGGAAGAACGTAGTCTAATTCGTTTATTTTTTTAACTTACAGTGTACGAATCAAATTAAGATTTGTCCATAACTAGCAATAATTATGGCTTTATTATTTGCAATCAGAAGATCTTCTTTTGTACATGTGTCTTCAATTAAGGCCTCGCTCTTTAGTTCAGCAGTGGTTTCGAAATTTTTTTTAACGCAAATTAATACATGTATCAAAAATTAATTCTGTCAGTTTTAACACTTATATATCATCGTTTGTGTCTGAATTTTTCTGTTGCAATACACTAAACAGATTTTTAGATTTTTGCCGCTGAAATAGCACATATTTTGTTGTCAAAATAAGCCAAAGTGAAGCAAACTAATTTTTTGCTAGAGAACGGTACGTTATAAAAAAAAACGCTCTGGCAAAATTGTGTGTCGTATGACTGTACACAGTCTCAAATTTTTTCAAAACATTTAGTTAAAACATATTTAAGTTATTTGCAATTGGCTGAAGTTAATGAAAGATCATGACCTTAAAGGCCAGATCAGCGGGTGTTCTGGCTCTTGAAACATGCCGTAATCGCAGTGTTCATCTATGTTGACAAGCATATTCAATTTCTAGACGTTGGTCTTACAGCGTGAATCTCCCGTTCTCATTCTGTTTAATGATTTCCAAATTACATACGGCAAGTTATGACAGGTGCTATTTTTTTCTGAGAGAGGAACTGTTGGATCCTTCATCTGTCTTCCAAATCTTCACACGGGCAACATCTTATGAACATCCCTGGACTTTTACTCATCTAAAAAAAAAACTGTTTATGGTCTTAAGCCTCTGTTTGCCGAAATGTGGACGTATCACATAGGTTTCTTGTATTTTCTGCTCAGATTCTGCAGCTACGATTCTTCGAATATGAGAAGCAGTAATTCCGATACGAGGGTAGGTCTTCTGAACCGGGGTTGGTCTAGATATCCAGGCACAATTTTGTAAGTCTCATTCAGAGCTGCAGCCACCTCTTAGGAAAGTGAAGAAGAAAGCCTAACTGGTGCTGTATATTTAGCAACCGAGAAGATCAGTCCAAGGCCTGAAGTTCTGAGAGTCGTATAGTAATTAGCAATGGTGGCGGAGCGAGGGGATGGGGACGATTGACACTGTCCATCCACTAAAACAGAAGGAAGGGACAGTATAGGCATTTGTACCGATCCTAAGTTTTAATGATTAAAAATATTACAATTTATGCCGGCTGTACAGTAAATGTTTAGATTCGACAATCACATAAAAATAGTACCAATTTGCACTCTAAAATCCATCCCCCCCGGATTAATAAGTCGTTATAGGAAAAAACTCTAAAATAATTTTCTGTTCACTATCCTGTCTCTCCCTTATTTTGCAAGAATAGTTTCTGCCACCATTGGTAATTACTAATTTATTATGCCGCCGAGGTAACTGAATTTTACCCGGCATGTAACATATTTAAACTAAGCACTTAACTACCAGTTCATTACGGTAAATCTGATGTCGCGATAATTTAGTTAACTAAAATGGCGTATTGAAGCATGGCCATGGCCGAGTGAATACGTTTGCAGGTTCAGACACGCTGTTTAGGTCATAGATCACTTAAATTTCAGTGCGTTGTCATGCGTTCTGTAATAAGTAAGCTGTACATACGTTAGTTATAACCTTTCTTTTTTGACTGCCATAACTATCAATTGGATAGAGTTAGGCAGAATTTTACCAATCCATAGAGTAATTTGTTTTGACATAATCATACCAAGTAGAATAAGAAGGTAAGATGTATATCTTATTAAATCATAATATTTGAATAAGAAGAAGAGGCCAGAAAAACATTTTTCACAAGGTTTATATGGACACACTAGACTTCGACCTTGAATATCTCCACTCCAGTAATTTGTGGATTGGTTCCCTTCTGCATAGCTCCAGCCAATTAAAATACGAACTCGGCTACGGGTGGTCAAAATAATACTATTGTGTTAGTTAATTACGACAAACGGTACCCTAAATAAATACGAAAAAAAAAAAAATCGAGTTCCTGATTGATGGCAGACGGTGCCTGCTTGTTGAAACGAAGAGCTACGAAACCGAACGAGGTGTAGTTAATCTCCGTAGCGCAGTCGGTTAGGCGTCGGCCTACTGTGCGAGAGGTCCTGGGTCCGAATCCTGGCTCGGGAATGGCTGGTAAGTTTTCCCTTCAACTCACTTCACTCTCATTGGCTCGTAAGATCTCGTTGTTAAAGGGCCGTAAAACCCTCTCATCTCACTAAACGCCGTGTTCCAAGTGGCACTTATAATTAATTAAGTTTTCGCGTCACCTGACTGTAAAATTGCGTTTTTGGATACTGAGAGTATTTCGTCTGCCATGAACGTAGCTAAGCACGATAAATTCGACAGCAATCCAAAAGGAACACACATTAATACTAATCACTTAATTTCAAAATTACCAACTGGAATAACACCGCGCAAGAATTGGCTACGCACCAATACTCATCCTGTCATATGGATAGATAATGTTAAATCATACGTGTAATAATTCAGTTTTAAATTTCAAATAACGACAACGTTGAACATCACCATTTACTTTGATAAACACAAAATATTACGATATTTCACAGTTATATTAAGTTAAACAATAAAAATATAAATAAATCTAAGGGCAAGCGTCAGACGTTTGAAGAAATAACTTCCTCTGAAACTGGTGGAGGATGTCGTTGTTATTGTATTTGTCTTCATTATTTTAATATTATAATTAGTCGAGCCAATCCCTTTCCGTTTGGTCCTAATTGGTAAAACTGTTCTTTAGTGGTATACTATAGTCAATACTACACTCAAACATTTAAAAGAATGCCTTCTAATGTAACACATTCGTACATAAGTTTTGTCAGAATCGGTCTTGTAGTATATTTGAGATAGAATTTGAAAATGCTATATCCTGAGAGGAGTTAGACTTTCAACTGAAGATAGACGATAAAAGCACAAAATATGATTTGACTCATCTATACAGTATTATCAATCATTCAAGTTGGTTACCAACAATCCAGTAGTCCGTTACATCTGGCATACCGTTTAAACTATTTGCAGGGCAATTTTGAAAAATAGTGTCGCATATGTTACAATATATCAAATAAAAGTGTCTCTGTAACACAACTCTAACGTTAGTTATACCAAAAATCAGTTTGTTAATAGCTCAGACATTTGCTTCAATGTGCAATCTATATTCCCCTATTGGCGCAAAATTGGCAATCACGAAACTAACAAGTACACAATTAATCAAATAAATGCTCACATTATGCAGTGACAATAATCCCATATATTGTTCTTCTGGGTTATTGGGTTACAGTGTTATGGTATGTAACATGTGTAGCAAAAAATAAGTGCTTGACCGTTAGTCTGAAAACAGTTATCTAGTGTGAATAAAATAGAAAAAAGTAGGATGCTTTTACGACGCAGTCATTGCATCTCGTAGCTATAAACATTCAAAGAAAGAAGAAGGGGTGTCAAATTACATGTTAATCTCAACCCAATCCGCTGGTTTACCACGAAAACGGGCAAGAAAATATCCGCCGCCTTGTCATACAACGATTATTAACCGTCATATGACAAATTATGTGTGTTATATTTCTGAATGCCGTGCAGTATCTATTTGTCATGTGTATTTAATAATTATATTTACAAAATTTTTTCTCTATGGGTTGGTTAGTGAAACTTTCAATATTTCGTTGCATGTCTTTGAATTTGTTATGTAGATAATCGCATATTTTACTTACAGTATTCTGTTAGCAAAACTGTCGCTTTGCAGTTTTTTTGTGATGTGGGGAAAAATGGAAATGTGTTGTGTTTGGAATATATATAATGTTCTAAGAATAATGAAAATATATAATGTATTTTAGAAGATATTGTGGTAGAAGATAAAAATTCTCTCTTCTGAATACAGTAGTTTGGTTGCAGTTATCTGGAAGAGTGGTATGTTACAAATTTTTACGTAGAATTACGCATTGAAGTGCTGAACAGACCATAAATAAAGCGAAGATTTATGTATAGCACTGAGGTTTAGAGTGTTTCATATTGAAATGTATTCTTAAAATTCTATTCTTTGATCTTTTACACTTTTTGCTTATTAGATGAAATGAAGACAAAGGTTATAAATATTTGCAGAGAAAGTAATAATTTTTCACTCTACTCTTTGTAACTTCGTACGCGTAATTAAAAAATAATACAGCAGAAAATAACGGAGGAAAATCTTATTTCCTTCATTGTCTTTTGTCTAGGTGAGAGAAATACGCCACATCTTTAATAAGAACCGACAATATAGTGTTTCCACTTCGTTAAAACGAAACATCCAGTTCGCGTGAAAACAGGACGGTAATGTGCATCGCTTTGTCAGATGATGTTAATGAGATTCTCTGAAGAGTGGAACAATCAAATAGCGTTCTCAAGGACTATGAAACTGGGGCGGATGTCACTTGACGGCGGAAACGTTCTGCACCGGACATTTCAATCGTCGTCACTCAGAAAACGTCGTAGATACTGAGATCGCTTTGGCCAGGTAAATGTGAAAGCAACACACACATATTAAAAAAAACTTTTAATGCGCCGGCCGCTGTTAATTGGTCATATAGTGAAAACGCTGTATCGGACACAATTATGACGTAACTTTTGAAAGACTATTTTTAGAATTAAAATATTCCGGTATCGTGTATCAAGTTAAATTTTCACCACCATAAAAAAATTTTATTTAGAGTCTTGCGCAATTGAATAGAGGAAGTAATTTTTTTGTTTAGTTCTGATTTTATGATTTTGTTATTTCTTACATTAAAATTTGTATTTATAATAGTTGTGATTTTATGTACTTTAAAGAACATTGGTAAAGTAACTAAAGATAACTCACACGGTAAAATGAACTTGCGCTCGTAACAATATTTCCGAATTATGTGTACGGAACTCACAGCAAAATTTTCGTTCTGAGTAAATAAATAAATAAACAAACAAATATATATATATATATATATATATATATATATATATATATATATATATATATCAGTTATTAGTTATCTCAGTGCTAGAAGCACTACGCCACTACGCTGGCTGTTAGGGTGTTTTCATAAAAAAAAAGGATAAAATTAAAAAAGTTCAGAAAATGTATTACAATTCACTACTACCATGCTTCTGAACGACAACAATAATAGACATTCGAAATGTTTATATTTTTGTTTAAAATAATTTTTGAAAGACAATTTTGCTGACTTTTCATCCAGTCATTTAAGTTACTTCCCCCTTATTTTGTTGATGGTCTGTCACATGTTAAAGAACTGTACATTAGAAAAATATTTACTGCTCCGTCTTCTCCATACGAATCCATGTAAGACATACTTATAAACGGTTAACACACAAACCACACATAAACCACTGACACACACACACACACAAATTGTACACGTGCGTACACACAAACCAAACACAAGCTGTACAAACCATACACATATAAACACACACACATATATGTATATATATATATATATATATATATATATATATATATATATATATATATATACATATACACATGCATGTATACACACAATTATAAATATGTTTATATACACATATGCATATATATATATGTATACACAGAATTATCTCATTACTTCTAAAATATAAAGCTACACATTTTTTCTCAACCATTTACGATATCGGTTATCACAGTAACAACTCTCTCCCTCTCATACTTTAAATTGTGAAAATGCTAAGCACTTAAGTATATTATTATTCAGTACTGTTTACATGAACGGTAAATTGGATCTGGTGTTTTCAGTATTCTCATTTCTTTGTGAGGCTATTAACATTTCATTGAGCGAGTCTTGTCGGCGTACAGTATGACTGCATTAATTTCAGCAAGTTGAATTTCGTGGGCATGAGTCATAAATTTTATTCTAAAACATATGATGAATGTAATAATATATATTATTTAAGTCAATTTAAACACGAAGTACTAGAAACCAATTTCTGCCAACCTCGTAAGCAAACATTTTGCCTAAGTGATTTATTTCTGGCGAACCATTTGTCACGCCGAAGTTTTAAGCCTTGTACAAAGACAATATGCTAAGTGAGTGTACTACACTAGAAAAATCTTTGTTTCCAAATTTGAAAAATCGTCATCTAGGAATGTCCTATAACGGTTTTTGTGTGTTGAATTTTAAAATTATGTTATTTTATTAAACCTTTTTACTAAACTTTTTCATTATATCTTATATTCTGCATTTAGACTAAAGTTACATAAATTTACCCAAAATGAAAGTTATGAAATAAGATACAAAATCCAATATGACGTACTCTTACTCGCAGTGCACTGATAAGAGCTTATTGCCAGAAAGCCGCCATAGCAGTGCTCTGAGTGCTTTCACGAACTTTTTTCACGATACATTGAATGTAGGTTTGTAACAGGGATACATAGCGGGTAGGGTTGGTCATATTGTAACGGGTATTTTAGTTACTACGGTACTGGTGTGCTTCAGTAGAGAGTCTTGTTGAATATATTTTTGCTACGTATATTACCCATAACACTTGTTGAGTAAAAATTTCGAGCCTTCTTTTAAAGCGCCGTTACATGTGCACATATGTACAAACAAATATCAGTGTAACTGCATTAAAAACTCTTCCACTTAGATAGAATAATGTTTCAATTATACCACTTTACGTGCAATTAGGCTTGTTTTAAGCCCTGCAACATAATCTTTCCTTTTTATTTCAATTCACAGCAAAACATATTTCGGAAGAGTTGCTTACATTTTAATGTACCACAAAAATACCGTATTTTCATTGCGTAGGATGTTCAACTTACGTCAAAATATAGTTAACAAACAAATGAATGGAACATGTAATAAATATATTCCAGGGTAAAAACCATTGACGCGTATCTTTTTAAATAACCAATAAAAAATCACTGAATGTTACATTTTTTTTTTCAATTACGTTTAATGCCATGGTAGTATTGCATAGAAAAATATTCGTTACATTACGTTTCATTGAACATAATAACTGTGATTTGAAAGTGCAACCGTGATTGCGAAACCTTACAGTTTTATAATATACTAGTTATTCGCGTGAATAATTCGATGATTAAAACGGTATACATATATTTTGCTGAAATAGTGTTTAGTTATGTATAGAGGTACGTAAATTTCGCGGATTCATCTGGAAGTAGCCTAGATTGCTCAGTCCTATACACGCTCTGGATACAGTCGATTATTCATTGGCTTACAACATTACAAGCGATAGCTCTATGAATAGAGCCACGATTTTATGGCGAAAAGATTTTTGCAACATTTGGTTTCGATGCGTCATGTGCACACCTGCAGCTCTGCTACATCGTCTGTGGTTGGATGATTTTACTCCCGCTTGCCTTGGCAAATTATAGACGTAAAGACTCACAATAATCTTATTCTGATTGGTGCAGTCAAATGAGAAACGTGTCTGAACATAGACACGCTGCCAATAACCTTGAAACAGAACTGCCGATGTTCACGCGAGTCACTGAAACAAAGTGTGGCAAAAATCTTTTCGCGACAAAATCGTGGCCCTATTTATGAATCATTTCCTTATTTACTACTGGCTTGCAGTAGTCAAATGCGTTTAGTGACAGCCGCCAGCTAATCACACACGTGATTATGAAGTATACATTTTGGCGTTCAACCTGACCTGGAATGTATTAGCGAAATTGACGTACCTTTAGTTATGTATAATCAAGCAAATTTTAGTGTAGTACGTCATGTCCCGTATACAACCTAGTTAATTATAACTGCCAAATGGAACACGACCAAGGTGGTATTGTTTATTTAATGTAAGGATCAAAAATGTTTGGCTCTTAGATACCCCTTGTGTTCAAATATTAAGTTGGGTAAGATACGTCAAACTTGCATAAACCCTGAGTGAAAATTAAACTGTTGATTCATATGGCTACAGTTCTGAAGCTCGCGAGAGCGTAACGGTGGGTAGAGCGAAGGTTATAAGGGTTTAATTGGACCAGTGGTTAATTGGATGCAAGTTCTAGTCTGCCAGGAAGTTAGGACGACTGTGACGTAAGCGTTTCTTGCACGTAGGACTTATGTCGAAAGACCACACAATTGAAGAACTTCTACTGTTCCAAATCATATTTATTTGCATTGACGTTGTTATAACTATGTAATGCAAGCACGCATTAAGCATAAATACATTTTTTATGCGTCTGTTTCAACTTTGACTTGAAACATAACTAATCTACGCCTATTTCAGCAACATACGTGTCTGCTTCTACTGCTGCAACACGTAGGCCAAGAGTAACGTTTAGTAAAAAAGTAGAGGAAAAATATTTAAATAAAACATTTTTGTTTAGTAACACCAATTCCAATTCTTCGCAAAATATTAAAAATACTGCCTTAAGTTTATGATGGCACAGATATAAATATAATATCATAGGGATGATATATCGATGACAGAGTCCAAAAAGTAATCATCTACGGATTTCCAATTTTGTGTAAAATGCATACAGAAAGATTAACTTTTCACTGAAAAATCTGTTAATTAAAATATTGGCTTGGCGCTAATTTGAAGCAAATGTACCGAGGAATCTGTTTAAGGTGTTTGTAAAATGTCTGTAGTCTGCTTTAACTGAAAATCACACTTTACAATACAATTTCTAGAACTTCATTTACAATCAGAATAAGGTGCCACGTTATTAAAACAAGGGAATTTGCGTGTAGTTTTTCATTAAAATGGGTAGAGTGTACTTCTGTGTATGTATTGGTGGACCAAACTCAAAAATGCAATTTTTTGAGTTGTTTCCCTTTTGAACTCGGGCATCGTTATTATTCGTCGGATATTTGTACAGCACGGTGCAGCGTATCGAACACAATACTTTGTGTTCTTAGTAATTTTAGTAACCGAAATGTTAAAAGTATTGCACACAAATTGAACATTTCTTTCCTACCTGTAATTGAATTAACCTTAAGGCCATGCTATTTAGTTTCTACTTTATTAGAGATATTACTTTTTTACGTCTAAACGAGAGCAGACATCAAAAATCTGTCAGGCTGTTTTGTTTAAAATTATCTTCTTCATGTTGGCTGATTTTTTTTTTCAAGTCAGTAAGTACTATGGTTTCAGGTAATTATGTAATTAACAAAATTCTGGATATTTGACTTTTTAGTCGAAATCGTATAATTTATTGCTTTGAATAAAATTATCTATTAAAAAAACATAGTAACTCTTTAGTCACCCAAATCAGCTTGCATCTGGGACGAATCAATCGTGGGCGACTAAATCACAGTCTGTCCATTTGTGCGAGAAAATAATAGTAATTAATACCACCTCTTGTGGTGTAGTCAGCGGGGAGTGTTAATTACTCTGCTTGCTGTGCCAATTAGTACGGTAGCAGCTGCGTTTCAGCTTCCAACGGTCGTTGAAAGCGTACATACATAAGCAACTAGAAAAAAGTTCAGGCGAGCTGTGTTTTACAGGCGCGGTGTCTGACATCTGCTGGAAAATATATGGTCATTAATTCCGCAGACGCGCGAAGCTGGGATGGGAAATTTATCGGGCTTACTAAATGTTTGCTTTTTTTTCTCTCGTTTAAGATAATTGGACAGTCCCGAGTTTTTTTCGGAGCCATGATTCAAATGGAGAAAACAATTAGCCTGTGTTTTTCTGTAACCGACGCCAAGAAAATTACGACAGAACGATTAAAAAAAACGTTTCCCCATTATGTTGTTCTGAGGTTTTTTTTTCCCATCACAATGAAGCGATTTTGTAGTTATTTAATAAGCAGTTCAGATACATTTAGCATCTAGTTTCTCGCAAGTATACATGTCTTAATGTGCACGGGCGAACTTTGTTAGAATCAAACTGAACATTTTGTACAAGTGTTAAAAATATTTCTGTGAATTACAATTAAACGCATTGGTCTCCTTCTGGACTATTTTGCGAAAATTTGAGTTTTTCACTGTCTGGCTTCTATTATTAGTACCATGTTAAACGTTTCTTGATAGTAAGGAGAAGTTTTTAATCACACACATTATATTGGTATCTTACCCTACTTAACTAAGATTGCAGGTAGAGCAAAATTATGTTTAGCAATGTTACTTTACAAGTTCGGTATACATTTTATGGTTTCTTGAAAATATATAAGATCGCTTATATTAGGAGGCGGCTCCAGTGTTTAAGGCGCATTTATGCAACCCGCATTAACCCCATATAAATCAAGGCACATTTTATTAACGTTATAGCAATAAGAGTATTACACATATCAACAATATCTTAACGTTTTATCAAAGTCACAGACGTTCTTATTTTCTCTGCGTTCGCCGAAGTCAAGTGTAAAGAATGGATGCTACAAATTTTACAATTATTTTTTTTTTGTATCGAGTTGTTAATGTAACCTTATGTTATACTTGATTTTGCAGAACGCAGCGAAAATGAGAACGATTGTGACTTTGATAAAACGTTAAGATAATGTTGATATGTGTAATACTCTTACTTCTACAGCGATAATAAAATTAGCCTTGACTTATACGGGGTAAATGCGGGTTGCATACATGCGCCTGAAAAACTGGAACGGCCTCTTAATGTGAAAATGAAAATCAGTACTATGTGTTCCTGCCTTAGTGGAACGTCACATTTTGTGTGAGAGAAGACTAGGACGAAGGTTTTGCTGGCGCGCTCGTCTAGTGAGTCAGGACTTCGCCCATACGGCTCGAAGAATGGATGAGGTGGGGTTGAGATGAGTGTGGAGCAGCAAAGGAATGATAGAGGAGGGGGAAGCGGGAGTTCCCTGAGAAAACCCGCCAACCAACGGCAACAT
Organism: Medauroidea extradentata; assembly: GCA_003012365.1. Taxonomy (NCBI): domain Eukaryota; kingdom Metazoa; phylum Arthropoda; class Insecta; order Phasmatodea; family Phasmatidae; genus Medauroidea; species Medauroidea extradentata. The sequence continues at coordinate 18,849 of PNEQ01126382.1, forward strand.
CCGCCATGTTTTCCATATGTGAAAAATCCGGGACCAAACCCGATTGGGAACGAACCCGTATCATCTGGGTTAGAGGCGAGAGGTCCGACCCATCGATCACCACTGCCAGATCTACCATTAAAGAAAGGGAAACAATTTTACCACACATTTGTAACACTTCTATACATAGGTATTTTAAATTTACAAATAATTTTTTACAGTGTATTTTTGATTTTTGCTCTTTTGAAACGTGCCGGACGTTTTAACGATCGGCGGATTTTATGGAGGTATTCCTATTTCTTTCGTACTTACATTCTGCCGTCTCTCCGGAATGTCACACACATGCGGAGATCTTCACATTTTCTGGCATCCATCTTAAGATCCTGGACAAATCACAGGAGTTACGTAGCTAAGAAGTTTTTTGAAATTATGTGGAAAGTTTCATTAAACAGTTTCAAATACTGCGTTTTACTGTAAATCTTACTTGCAATTCTCATACTGATATGGCATTTATAACTTGTAATTATAAATAAATGTGTTTAATGCCCGACGTAAACGAAGACGACGTGCGAGATTCAATATATCTCTAGCGCCCCGGCGTATTTCAGTAGGCCTTTCAATCCAAATGTATTCGTTCTGTGATAACTTACTTTAATAAAACTAGTAGCTGTACTTACATACTGCAGGGCTATAACAAAATTGTAAAACAACCATTGCGTGTAGCTGCTCTGTTCTGCGACAGTGTTACAACACAATTGTAAAACAATGCGTGACATCCATATTTATCTCACTTTAGGCCGAATATATAACAATGTATGTACGTTTGTTTGTTCGTCTCCAATGCGTTGCTATATCCTTAATCCGATTGATGCGTGCGCTCGCAAAGGTTTCCGTAAAAAAAATATATGGGGAGGAGAGCTGGGGGAAAAACTGTGTATAGGGGCAGAACGTGGTACCCAAAAATTTCGTGTGAAAAAATCACGAAAGGGGGTACAAAACTGTGTAAATGTGAAGAACGGGTGCCCGAAAACTTAGATAAGCATTTTAACGTATTCCGGGACAACTAGATATAGAAGCAAAATTGCTTCGCGTCTGTTTTTGCGTTTAAAGCCACTCTTAATTTGACACGCATCAGGGCATTAGTGCATAGTGAAATAAACTACTAAGATACTTTAAATTACTTTGTCAGCCACAAATCTAATGTTGGATAGCGATCACTTTCGTTTCGTTAATCTCTTTCTTTTGCAAACTTGTAACTGAAGTAGATGATAAATGATTATGTATATCTCATTTAAATAACTATTATTACCTCCACCCGGTTGTGGACAGTGGTTCACTTAAAGTACGTAACAGCAGTTAACACGCAGTAGCATCTACAATCGACCAAATACTATACGCTTTGTATAGTTATCCTCTCTCTGGAATTGTAATGATCCCAGAGTGTGTTTGAAGCACTGAATAGAGTGAAATCCTCTTGTTTTAGGCTTTGTTTACACGCCATTGTATGGAGACAACATGTGCTCATACTGAATGCTGCTTCTGCACAGTGCTTCATCGCCGTTTTATTTTTGGATAGAAGCGGGCAAAGTGAAATGACAATGATTGTGGGACAGATCAATCAAAACATACCTTTGTAAATAGTCGAGTGGACTAACTGCTATGATTCCCAACGCAAAGATGTACAGAATCAGCGTAGAACCTATGGTATGGCTATATATTTTCAGAGTAACGGTGATGGAACAAAGGTGCTGTGTTAGATGCACATGATAGATGCTTTCAAGGCTACTTTACTAAATCCAACACGTGTAAGGGTGTATGTTCTTGTTAACTTCCACTATACTCTCAAAATAACTCGTCTATTGATGTACCTAAATCCTGAAATACATTTACCGTGTTTATAAGTATGTTAACGTGGTGTAAAAAACTTACGTAACTCGCAAAAGTAATTTATAAATGTTATTACCTGGACTTAACTAAATCTTTTCTGCTTGGTGAAACATGTTAATTTACTGACATGAACTATGCATAATATATACATATATGTAATATATAATATATAAACATATATTACAAATAATCTACTTTTTCCAGGAAGGATAGGAATGTGCTATCTAACGAATTCCTCACTGAAAAAAAATTATTTGTAGGTATAAATGGAATTGCAATAAGTTAGGCTGTATAATTTAACACGTTTATGTAAACTTCACCTGTGTGTATGTATGCATGCATGTATGCATATATATGCATGCATGCATGAATGCCACCTGATTGCGATAGAAAATTTAACTTAAAAAATAAAAGTTTTGAAACAAACAATTTTGAAATAAATTATTACTTATATCTCCTATTTCGTTTTAAGACTAAAATATAGAATCATAGTTTAAAAACCTAAAATAAAGCGCTTTTGTAACAATGTGAACCAAACAGTAGAAAAAATCTTAAGTACATCGACTTTGTTCAATAGCGATTCATACGGTGGACCACAAGTCAGTATTACCTAATTTTTTGAAAATACTTAACGTAAGAGTAATATCAGTAAACAAAAAATTATCCTTAATGCAAAAAAGCGCGAAGCTCTCTCGACCAACTTTTCGTAATGACTAACTTTACGAAAAGCTAACATAAATAATTTTGACAACTGATTTCAAGCACCCCAATAACATAACAGTTGTTTTATTCACATTGAATAATTTCTTATAATTTGCATTTTTCTCTCGTTAACATATACACGGTAAGTCACAAGGAAATGATATCTTACAAACACATAATCCGAAATTGTTTATTTTTCTAACTGCCCGTATTTGGTACACGGCGGGAGTACTGTCACATGAGATTAAACTTTAAATTTCATTTATTTCAATAAATACCGGTACAACTTGGAATTTAATTGGTTTGACACTATTCAGAGCATCGTTGCTAAAAATGATGTAGTGGTATTTTATTTAATATGTAACGGGGAAAAATTATTTTACAGTCAATTTTCAGTACAGCATTTCCCCCGCTATAATTCACTTTACGCACATTGAAAACACGCTTTTGACTTTCTTTTCTATGCACTATCACCACATGAGTTAGACACACTCAGACTTCACTCATATCATTCTGTACATATTGGATTTAATGTCCTGTTGTAATTCTAAACTGTGTGCACATTTAAATATGATATTAAAACAGAGCAGTACAAAGTTCGAAGCATAGAAGTCTAGATGTTATTTTTCCTATGTTAATGAAGGAACTTGAGGCAGGTTGATAACGAAGTTCCGGTCACAACAGCGTGTGAACATTTAACGTGGCTTCTTTTACCTTGTTGTGTAGAGCAGCCATTTCGTAGGGCAGAGTGGAATAAGGGTACATGCGCACACAATTATAATATGGCGTTTTTTTTATTATTTTTTATTTTAGAGGGTTTATTAACATCCCCCGGTTTTATGCACTTTTCAAGCTTAGTGAGGGACGGCTTACTAACTAACTATAAAGCTAAGAAAACGACACAAACATCCATGCCCATACCGGGATTCGAACCCAGGATCTCTCGCACCGTAGGCCGGCATGCTACCGAACACGCTACGGAGTCTGGCAACATGGCGTTCAGGGAAACTACTGTAGAGTTAGCGGCGTCAAAGTTTGATTCAAGGCAATATAAGGTGTAATTTTTTTTTGTTATGTGTCTCTTCTTAGAAATACTCGTCAGGCATCACGTGTGACTCTCGAAGTGTTTGGTGCCTGCTAAAAAAATTACATTGAAATTGCACGCTGAGGGAATTATGTGCATTTTATCACCTTAACTTCGGAACACTTAAAACACGTCTGTGTAACTTAAAATGAAGGCTTTAATTTACTTCTAGCAAATAAATTAAAACGGCAAAATTATAAACTGCAAAAATTAAGTGAAAATATTTAAAACGTTTACTGATTATTTTACAAAGTAGTACTCAATAATTATTGTTACGGTGTAAAGAAGAATATACAGTATTTTCAAACACGTTTAAGGCCTCCAAAATATATATTGAAAAGGTTAGCTGTTACAGAATGTGTTCTTCTTTTTTATAATTCGAAAGATAATTTCGTCATTACTGTAAAAATAAGTTTTTATGCTTTTTATAAAAACAAGAAATTAAGAAATTATTTTTTATTCCCATGTGAAGATATTTTTGTTCAGACAATTTCAACGTAGGAGTCAAAATCATGTGTTTCGTAAATGTAAACTCGGAAATATTCGACATTGTTACTAACATTGTTTCATGTTTCACAGCATACTAGCAGCTTCCAAGAAGTGAGTTTACTTTATTTAATTTTCCGAGAAGCCTTTTGTTTTCTTACTTTCGTCTCAAAGAGCTGCGTATCTCCTGGGAACTCTAGTATTTGGCAGTCGTCGGTGTATTAAGCATTGTTTCCTTATAATGGTATTAAAATTGAAAGACGGCAGTTTCTCGCAATTTCGTTCTTAATGTAAAAATTTCTTTCCCTCTGTTGCAATCAACAACTATATGAAAAATATTACCTTTATTAATACGCTAAGGAAATTAGTTTTAGAAGAGAGGAATTCATTAGTTATAAGAAAAATATAATCTTTACTATTTTTTTTCGGTCGTATCAATGAATCGGAAATACTACTAAACTTTTAAAGTGATGGAATTTGAATCGTAGTAGGTATTGGTTTCTGTTTTTCTCGTAAGGCTTGATTTATTTTCTAAGATGCGCATAAATCTAGCTTTAATGCGACTATTAATTGGGGACTAATCAAATAGGAAACGAACTCTTTGCCGACACAAGTTGAAATTAGTTGCAGAGTGATATAAACTGCTATACATTAATTTAAATGTCAGTCTTGAAATAAAACAGTTAAGACGTAAAATAATTCGTAATATCAGACGACTACATGTAGTAAACCGGTGTTCCAACCGAAGGCGCCTAAGCTCCTTATCGTGTGTGTATAGCTCGTATACGTTTCATCTCGGACAGTCCGCTACGTATGAGACAGTTATGCTAAGCTACAAATACCGCCAAGTAGCATGCCTGTTGGGTTGTACGAGGCAAGTGAAATGCAAAAACAATGCTTGTACGCGAAATACAACAACATTGCAGTACAACCACGGATAAATCCACAACTTTTGTTTAACTGATTGTTATTAATAAGTCTCATTATTAGAAATAAAATGAATTTTCAGCAACGGCCGTATCTATCGCCTGTTTAACACGATGGTCGAATTACTCTGGTTCTAACTTGTCCGTTCTGGACGTAAACGAGAGCATTCACATGGTTCTAGCTTATTGATTCTCGATACAGCAAGGTATTATGGTTATACAAACACAAGTGCATCTCCAGCCTAGGCCCCCAGAACCTATTCAAGTCCCTTTTACAAGAAATTTAACACGTCGCTAGGTTAGAAGCTGACTACAAATGTCTATATTATAAAGGCGCCTTTGTTTATTTCAACCGTTTCGGGTAATTTATTGATTATATAGCTGTTTCAGTAGAGCCACGAACTTTTCGCGAAAAGAATTTTGTCCCAGTTTGTTTCAGTACCTTAAGGGTGTTCAAGTGCAATAAAATCATAGTTTTATGTTTATATGAAATAGTGTTAGTTTTGTAGACGATACTTGTGATTACAGTTTCCTCTTACAAAACAATTTTAGCTCGCATAGTTTTCTCATAACGGTGCGTCAAAGTCAAAATTGGCATGTTCTACTGTCATGCAAATTGTGAAAACCAATTGACTTACGTAAATGAAATAATTCACAGTGAAATAAAATGCCACAGGGAACGTAATAAAACATTTTTCAAAAATCCCGTGAACTGTTTTTGTATTTAAAATAATTGCTGACTTTTCAACTATTTTCCTGTAGCTTTGAGATTTTTTTTAATTGAAAATATTACGTAACGGTTATAGACACTGGAAAATCGCGAAAATATTTAACATATTCTGCAATAAACTATAGTATCTCAATTGTGACACAAGTGAACAGTTTTCTGGTAAATCACACATGGTCTGTGTTAAAACTGTACAGTTCTAATTGCGTCTGTTGAAGAGGCACACAGTGCTTCATATAAACCATAGCCAATATAGGTGCGAAAACCTTCATTGTTATACATAGCATTTTGGAGCCTAGCAAACTATCAACTTTTCCCGCGATTTAAAGGGAACTATAGTTATGGTATTTTTTAATTCTTTAATGCAGAGCTCATGGGATATAATATCACAGCGAATAATTTTATTCAATTAGGTCAGTTGGTCGTCACTATTTGCATGGCAGCAGAACAAGCAAATTTTCTTTGACGCACCGTTATCAGAAAACTATGAAAGATAAAATTGTTTCGTAAGAGGAAACTGTACTCACAAGTATCGTCTACAAAACTAACACTATTTCATAAAGATACAAAATTATGAATTTATCGCACTTGAACACCCTTAAGATTGCGTGGTAGATAAATAAACACCGAAAACAACGATTGATTTCTACGCTTTTTTCGAAGCCAGTATGTATAAAATACTCGATGACAATCCTTGACAATGGTACATGCCTACTTTATGAGTACATATTTATCCCGAATTACTAATTCGTTACGCGTGATCTCTTGCGCCTCAGTTAAATGCACGAGGTTCCGGCGTCAGAGATTGTGCCTCAGAAGTTCGTAACACTGGAAACAATATTGTTTTAAACGTTGGCTGAAACTATTATCTAGGATTGCTATTGTTTTATTTTCGCTAATTGGCTTCAAGGAACCTAGAGTTATAGATTAATGCTTTCAGCGTTGAATAATGTACCACGCCCTCTTAAGTGCACATCTGGAATCTGCATCATACCCAGTGATGTTTTAATTCTCACGTGCCTTGGTCTTCTACCCGCAAATCAGGAAGTGTGGTGTTGCAGTAACCTTATTGTGATTGGCACAGTCAAACGAGAGACCGAGACAAGCTACCAATAGCCATGAAGAAGAGCTGAAGATGTGCACGCAAGACACTGAAACAAACTGCGGTAAAATTCTTTTCACGAAATTTTCACGGACCTAATGATTGAATATTTTAAGTCTCACTTGGCATGGGTTTCTACTGGCAAATCACAGACTACGGTGCCGTAATGGTCTTACTGTAATTGGAGCAGTCAAACGAGAGACGTGTCTCAACGAAGACTAGCTGCTAATTACCATGAAGCACAGCTGCCAATGTGCAGGTATAGGCTGTTCACTGTAAACTGAGCACTCAGCAGAACTTTAAAAATATGTTTTATTGGTCCAATATATGTTAACGTTTCAGAGTGTTGAAACGCTTTGACTGGTTTTTAGTTACGTAGAAGTTTTCATATTGAAAACAGTAAAGGTGGCTGTAGAACAGCAGAATGATTCCTGTATGCAGTGCTCACTTTATCATGAATGGCCTATAAATAGAGACATGCAAAATTCGCGTTATCATTTGATAACAGACTACACTTCACTTTCCTATACATAACAGAGTGTACTCTGCGTTTCAATTGGCCACATTGGCCTCTCTACCGTGAAAGCATTCTCCGCGGCAAGTCACGACAATATCGGCCAACGGGAGACGTCGAACGAGTCTATAGTCACTTGGAGTCTAGTCAGCTGTCAGAAAATAACGAGAATTTTGCACGTCTCTACCTATTAGGCATTGAAGCAAAATGGTGTAAAAATATTTTCGTGGCAAAATCGTGGCTCTATGTATAAGAGAATTCTCCAGATGTCCTGTGGGCGTCGGGTAGAACTGCACCTTTGCTTACGGTTTGTTCTTTCAGGTATACAGGTTTTTGCAATATTGCATGTCAGCATTTTGGAGGAACAATTCTCACACATAGAAGAACAAATAAATGTTGTATAAAATAGTTCCAAAATGCGCCGTCTCTGCACCACAGTTCACAGTACATGACGTAAGGCTAAGATAAATTCTACTACAGGTTAGAAAGATCAATGTTAAAAGCTTGTTACTGGAAAAATTTCTGCCGCTGGAGCGCTGGTATCAGTAATGAGTGCAAACTAACCAATCACAGAGCTTGACTGAATTTTAAGTTACACAAATTTAGTCAATTAAAACGCAAAATTTGTTTCTATTCGCTTTAAAATTAAGTAAGATGACTTCTGTCATTTGGTGGCTGTATTATTTTGGACATACGCTATTTCAATATTATGTCGTCCCAGACACCTTAGAGACTAAGGGCTGATATTATAAACCTCTTTCGAATGACAACCAACTTCTATCCCCAAAGAAAAAGCATTACTGAGCAGTTGGTTGTTATTCGAAAGCCGTTTACAGATACGGCCCTTAGAATGACAAACAACGCAATACGAAAAAAGAGAAAACAAGCCGAGTTGGCTGTAGTCAACACATCCATAAAATAAAACAACAGAACATGAACGATCCCATAAGGAATTAGTCAACAACAAATAAAGGGCAAAAATTAATAATAACAAACAACCAAAAATAAAAATTGAAATACGAAATCTAATGTGTAATACTCAGTCGTTGCTATCCTGTCTTGTGTCCATTATTGTATTCGTTCCAGTATTGTCTGTGCTGTCTTAATTGTGATGTCCAGAGTTTTAAACATTAGATTGTTTTGTATTTCAATTTTTATTTTTGGTTGTATATTATTATTAACTGTTGTCTTATTATTTGTTTATAGAACCGATATCATGGACATACGCCATTGTTTGCGAATGTTGCCGTCTTGCAGAAAACATCCACAATAAAACGAAAAACAACGTAATACCAACCCATTGCAAGAATTATTATTTGTTGTTGACTAATTCCTTATGGGATCGTTCATGTTCTGTTGTTTTGGTTTATGGATGTGTTGACTACAGCCAACTCTGCTTGTTTTCTCTCTTTGTTTCGTATTTCGTTGTTTGTCTTTCTTAGTCTCCTTCTAAGATTTCTGGGACGACATAATATTGCAATGGCGTATGTACACAATAATACAGTTGTTACCGACGATTATAACAATCATTTTATCTTGAACTTTCTCAGCTGCAGTTACCTTTGAATCGTAAATTCCCATATTTACTATTCAAGCGGCAATTAAAACTCTGCCAGCATGATTCCAACAAATCTGGCCGCGTCTTACTGAATTTGTCAAGCTGAGCGACTGTTGCAGCTCGTGCTACTCTACATTTTTCATTGCATTGTTGGGTGATTTTACGGCGATTACCGTGGCATTCGAATTTCTTCACAGCAAACTCCATGCTTTGGCTTTGGTTAAGGAGTCGACCGTCCTTTCTCCATCCGGCTCTAACATGATTGTCCATTGGACTTCGTTCCCACTGGTAGGAAGGTATCCATTTGATATATACCAGGCTTAGTGAGTTTCCCACTTTAGTTCATCATCCAAAGTGATTATCTACTTGTAGAGAACAATCTCAACTTTGCAGTCGTGAACTAGTGACTCTATTCCTATCAGTGCATATACGTATCTCTTGTTCAGAAACATTAGCGCCACAGCAGAACCAGGGGCGTCATTTGGGGCTACAGGGGGGGCAAATGCCCCCCCCCCTGGATTTGGAATTTTTGTGTATAAATATATTTTTTGTATTTTTAAATGTAAATAATGCTAACTTAAGGACATAAAACTGAAGTTTTATTATTAAAGTATCTAATTTATACATGCTTAATTAATAAAAAAGATGCAACAAGGTCACTGTCGTCTGAAAACAAAATCTTGCCCCCCCCCCCCTGGAAAAACC
>PNEQ01126383.1:0-10576 GCA_003012365.1 Medauroidea extradentata
GGTTGCCTACCAGCAATGTTGACAGTGAGAGGTCATTTTCACAGTATTCTTTAGTTGTGAGTGATCGACGTCGCAAGCTATTGCCAGCAAATGCAGAGACTCTAACTATCGTTAACTTTAACAGAGATTAAATGAAGCAATTCAAGCAGTGATGAAACTATGTAAATTTACTGTATTTACTGACCACAAAGTCAAAATGTCTTTTTAAAAATAATTTAAAGTGTTTCCGATAACAGGACTGGAAACAGGGTTTCAAATTTTAAAGTAAATATACGTAATGTTCAATTTTTCTGCTACAAATTCTTATAAAAACACAAAACACCAAAATTACTGATTTTAGAAACGAAATTGGCTAAATTATAAATCCATAATTTCACACCCCTAATTATAACTTATCAGAATACATACCGGTGCAAGTGGTTTCAGTGCCCACGTTGCACTGGATGTGTGGGAAATTTTAGTGTAAATATATATAATATTAGCTTGTAGTTCTAACATTCATAATTAAATGATAAGATTGCACTCGTATTGATTTCCTATGGTTTGTTATTGACATTTCATCAGAATCCGTTTATTGTCTGCTAAAGTGCAGATTGTATGTCTAAACTATTTGTCGGTAGATGGTGCGGCTCGCTGCTCAGGGAGGCAATAGGAACTTGGATATATCTGCCCTGGAAGTCTACTCATTCTTTGTGAACCGCAGCAGAGAGAAGCTCCACATTATGCTTTGCTTCAGCCCTATAGGAGCTTCATTTCGCCAGAGGCTGCGTCTCTATCCTTCACTTGTCAACTGCTGCACTATTGACTGGTATCAAGTGAGCTGTTTGTTTAAATACATACTACATTTTTGCAGATATCCATACAAATACTGGCTGCAAAGCTACTTGGTTTGTTCCCCTCTCACACAGAACATGATTTTTGAAGAGTGGGAATTGTGCTGGAATTACTTTTTTCCTTACATTATTTAATTATTGTTGCTATTATTATTGTTGTTGTTGCTGCTGCACCAGCACTATCATTATTATTACAGTGTGGAAGATGTGCAGACCAAAAGTTTGTTTTTCTAGTTGCTTGAATTCTAAAGTTTCTTTTTACTGTTAACGTATATTTAATCAGGCTCCTGGTAACATAGCGGCTGGAAGGTAGCATGCGGATGGCGGGATTTGGTTGCATGGCACGCATAAGGATACTTGTTAGTAGAAAGCTCCCAACTGGCATGGAGGCACAAGTTGTCTTTTTGACGAGCCTTTCTTTCTACAAGTACAAAAGTGAATGTACAAGCAGCAGATGCTGCAGAGAACTGTATTGAGACAGGGGGCTAGTCTTGCATACAATATGCAACCGGAGGTAAATATAAACTTTATGACTATGGCACAACTTCTGGCGAGCTGCAGTGAGACAATGAAAATTTATTCGTTATTAAACATACAAATTAATGTAATAGACTTTTTCTAAACAAAATTTACAGAGACAAAATATCAGCATCTAAAAAGTCATCAGACTATAAAAAGAATTTAAAAGAAGCCATTTTACAGCTAGTTTACAAAAGTTAAAAAAGATGCATCTTTAGGGTTTGGAGACAATAATTTACAGTACTGTAAAGGTAACTCCAAGATTAACATTATCACTTTTTAGTTGTCTTTAATCTACAAGGTGGAATATCCAGTATTGTATCTCTTCTGGTCGCATGCTACTTATGAATTTGATCTATTTTTTGTGAATTTTATTTTCACTTATTATCCATATGCAACTCTTAGAAACTATTCAACACCTGCAGAGTTAGGATGGAATGGGCATTGCGAATAGCAGCCATCCTGTCTCTTGTGTATCAAAGATACGCAGTTGTTGCTGGCCTGTGAGGAGCTATCAAAGAGTAGCGATGGACCACTAACACAATTAAAGCATTCTCAGGTGGCAGAGGTCCCAGGCAATAGTAGACTTTCTTGGCATCTGGATTGCAGGCCGTGGTCGTGGTGGTCTGCTATTGAACACAAAAAAGGACCACAAAATACATTGCTGAAAGAAGGCTCAAAAGTATTCAGAGATTCTGCCATTACCAGTTTTTTAATTAATTCGTAATTAGCTTGCTGAAGTAGACATTTATCATCTAAGAATAGTTATGTTATACCTTTAAAAGACATATACAGTAGAACCCCTTTTTTACACTACTCAAGGAACCTGAATAAAATGTTGTAATAGCAGAAAAGTGTAAATAGAGGGAAATTTCTAATATAAAACCAGTAAATAGGCCCACATAATGGAGGTGTAAAATGGGGGAAAGTATTAAAACAGGTGGTGTAAAAATGGATTCTGCTGTATAATGTCTCTTAAGAGAGGTAATGATGAACAATAAATTTATATATGCTGGCTTCCTGTTGAAAAATCAAAGCCATTATTAATTTATTAAAATTTCATTACATTCCTTGCAAATTTGAGTAAATTATACTTTTTGTTTGCTTGACACTTCTTTCTGCTCTGTACCATATTTCAAGAGTAAAATACTGTAGTAGTGAAAGTCCTTGTCTACAAAATGTACTTAAAAACTACTCTAGACCCCCGATTTTACAAACCCTGGATTTAACGAAGGTAGCGATTCTACGAATACAATCTCAGGAACCCTCAAAAATAACAAAATTCTATGACAAAAAAATTTTAAGTAATTACATTGACAATGAATAAAACATACATTATCTAATTAACAGCATTAAAATATGAATTGTAAAGTTGCAGTTATTACTTGGTAAGTCACAATATTAAAAATAAAAGAAAAATAGTGAAAATCTGTAAAAAAAAAAAAAAAAAAAAAAAAATGTGGCAGTGACAGTTTGAAAACAGCGCGGCGACAGCGGCGCCTGTGCCAAGCTGGTCGGCCGGTCTGTCTCCATCAACTACGACGTATTAGGATCTATTTTGAGGTCGTACTATAGCCGCAAAGTTCCAGCGCATGCGTATATGCTCTTTTAACTATAATACAGCCTCCTTCTAGGCTGTTTCACAGCGTCTTATATTTCTCTTGCCTCGTGCCGAATGTGTTAACGTTTTTACACGAACCCTACAATTAATTTTTTCTTAATTTTGTTAACACCATACATACTTAAAACAATTAACTTGGTGCATAATTCGCTTAAACAATGCCTTACTGTGTGTCGTAAAACGCGCATTTCACAAGTGAGCACGATAATAGCGCTACCTATTAGCCATGTGTAGAAACATTTGTCTCGACTATGAGTATATTTGTCTTGAAAAATAAATAGACATTTGTGTATTACGTATTCCGGGAACTCCTTATTTATTTTTAACACATATATGGGCTGTGAAAGTGATTATTTGCAACCACTTATACATGTAATTCTCAACGATTTTAGGTTAATAATGTCACAAAATGGGGTTTTAGAAACATTGAACGTCGGAATATGCTACAGTGCCGCTATATATCTCCCATCTTGTGAACGTTCATACAGTTGCGCTATCTGTCCGCTCTGCATGCTACTTATATGATATAAGATGTTTGATGAATTGTACGTGAACGTATATATGAGTCATATCTACGTTCGTGTACAATTCATCAAACGTCGAGGGATTGTTTTGACATTAAGTTATATAAAACTGAGCAATGAATAAATACATATACCTTTTCCTTCTTTCTTTGGTGAATAATTTACAAGGGCATTGTGCTGGTAGTGAATACCTACTTTTTTTTTTCCATTAAACGCTATGCAAATCTGGCTATTCGCTCACGAGAAGGCACTCGGCAGCTCGGTTTTCTCATTTTTTAGGACAAGGGTCAGTCATATCTTTTGTTTAGCGGTGTTCTTTTGATTGTAAGACGTCTGCCTATTGATATGAATTTATATTACAACTATCACTTGCTTTATTTTTTTGTTAAATGTTACGGAAGTCGGGCTATTCGCTCGAGAGAAGACATTCAGAATCTCGATTTTCTCATTTTTTTAGGACAAGGATCGGTCATATATATTGTTTAGAGGTGTTCTTTTGATCGTAAGACGTCTGCCTATTGATATAAATTTATATTTCAACTATCACTTACTTTATTTTTCCGTGAAATGCTATGGAATTCGGGTTATTCGCTCGAGAGTAGAAACCCGGAATCTCGATTTTCTAATTTTTGGGGACAAGGGTCGGTCATATCTACCGTTCAACAGTGTGACGTCTGACTACGGATATAAATTATTACGTTAATTAATTTGGCGCAAAACGCTACAGAAGTCGGGTCCCATCTAGAGGCAATTTTAAAATTTTCTGATAAGGCCGGGGGGGGGGGGGAAGGCAAAATAAGTCACTATCGAATTTACGAAGGTAGCGATTTTACGATTGTGATGAGGGGAACTGTGAGTATTCGTAAAATTGGGGGTCTAGTGTAGTAATAAAAAATTTCAGTGTAGTGCTAATATGTGTCCATATGTACCCCGGCCAACTTCTAAAGTAAGTTGCACATTACAATAACAGGAAGTGTCTTAGGGGCTTAATTAATTATATTTAATTCACACATTTAGGTTACATTGCTACTGTATGTGGTTGGGCATGTTCCAAAATTGTGCTACCATTAGTGTGGCTATCACATTTTTTGAACACCGGCATAAGGAATGCTGCACTTTTTTTGACCTGGCAAAACTAAACTACACAAGTGTCAGAGCTGTTTTCGTGTTATGAATAATAGTAAAATCATATGATGTCGGGCATATATTACTGCCTACACAACTTGTCTTATTCTATTTTTTTCTCCTTAAATTATTTGTACAGTGAACCCTCGATAACTCGGACCTCGATGTCCCGGACTTCGGATAACTCGGACAGAATTTCAAAAAACAAAATTAATTTTAATTAAATTATTTTTTGGTCAAAAATCATAAGAAAATTGTGTCCGCCTCATTTAAAAACAGTATTAAGCTTTAAAAGCAGTTGCTCATCGCTACGTAGCCTTTAATAATCCCACCGTAGAATATGTGGCAAGTTTAGTGTGGTTAAATGCTGCTAGCGAGGCGCGCGAGCAGAGATGCAACTCAGCAAACACGCGAGTGGAGACGCAACTCAGCAGGCAGACCTCCCTTCTTTATCTTTCCTCCCTCTTCGCCACGCGAGCCGTACACTAACGTGTGTCATAAATAAACATTACAGTATGATGCTGGTGAATTGGACGGTAACTACACGTCACAATAGCACCTAAAGGGAAATTTAATTTGTTCTGATATGTGCAATAAATTCAAGATTGCAAAATAATTTGTTCCGGACATTAATAAAAAAAATTAAAGCCATTGGTTTGCATTGCAACGTAGGCAAGGTGGTGAGAGGGTTTAACGGCCCTTTAACGACGTATTACAAGCTGATGAGGGTGAAGTGAGGTGAAAGAACAACACAACATCCATGCCCGAGCAAGGAATCGAACTCAGGGCCTCTCGCACAGTAAACTGGCGCCTAACCCACTACGCTAGAGGCCGGCGTGATATCGAACAAAAAACAGGGCTTAATAATTTATCAAAAAAGGGAAGGGGGCAGAAAAAGGCTTTTGCCCCGGGTCGCACATTCTAGGGGGCCTTGTTTTTGAAAAAGTTAAATGGTTAAAATGAATGGGCTTTTATTGAGTTCCCGTTAATGTTGATGGTATCTGCGAAATTTACTTTAAGTGTAAAGAGTGTGTAAAGAAGTCATTGATCTATGACGACGCAGCCAAGATAAGATAGTATGGAGGGAGGCCTACAAGCGCACATTATCACTTCAACCACGGCCGTGACTTCAACTAAATGAAAAAAAGGAGGAAAGGTTGACTGAGATTTACGTTGCTCCTGGCCTCATATTCTAACAAAGAGACCCTGAAAAAAAAAAAAAACAATTTCTCGTAGGAAACCAGCAGCTGGCTGCAGACACTTGTGACATGCTGATGTAGAGCAATTTTTTACGCAAACATCTCGTGAGTTGCGTGTGGTCACGTGCGGTGTTTTTATTGCTGTTGAAACTGTACCGGTTGACCTTGACTACTTCCGCTCGCGCTCTACCACCCTAGCTTATCTCACACACACACACATGCGCGCGCACGCACAGACTGTCGTCATCCTGACGAGAGAAGGGGTGAGAACTTTTATGTGGTCGAAGGGTGCTTTGGTGCCAGCTTCTAGCACAGATAAAAAAGATCAGACAGAAGTAGCATAAAAAATAAATAAAAAAGAACCTACTGGGGCCCAGGTTGTTTGACATTCTTTCTTTTATAGTTCTCCCGTTACAGTGATAATTTCCCCACTACCCCCTCCTGTAAATTGATACGTACAAAGCAGTATATATTGCCGCTTCTTTTGCTTGTAGAAATGATAGCGTACTGGTTTCCTCACATTTCTTGTGATTAATGACTGATTACCCCTCCTCCCCGGACGTCCCTCGATAACACGGACAAATCGTAACTCGGACAGCTTCTCCCCCCTTTTAGTCCGAGTTATCGAGGGTTCACTGTAATTATTTTATTTTCTTGAAAGATACTTAAAAAAATGTACAACATTCAAATGTTTATAATTGTAACTAAGAAAATTGTTATTATTAACGTGTATTGTTGTGTCCTACTACAAATGGTGGTGTTGCTCATTCTTACATGTCCAATGTTTTACCAGACCTACCATCTGATTCAGAACTTTTTCAAATTAGCAAGCAGATTTAGCAGTGCTTTAAAATATGTTCGCTAGTGTTTTAAAATCTGTCTTTTAATATTTTCAAATTGGAATCTCTTGACTGGAAGGTTGATAACTATGCATTAAAAAATTAACAAAGTGAAAGTCTTCACTCTTAAGAGAATTAACATTTTACATCAAAATACTCATTTCTGATTTTCCTGCACTAGCTTTTATGCTTATTTCTATGTTACTTGTTTTAAGTAGATATTACAAGTGTGACATTTGACACATTTTTTTTTATTGGTCTCTAAAAAATATTTATTTGCTCACCTGAAAGTACATGTTTACAACTATATGTGTATTTCTATCTACATAAATGTTTTTGTAAATTATTGTTTTAAGTGGCACGTGGTGCTGTATTATGTATTTTATTCTAGGTGTGGCCAGAGGATGCCCTGGAAAGAGTTGCACGGAAGTACATGTATGATGTTGATATTCCGCAAGCTGTAAAAGAGTCAGCAGTCATCGCCTGCAAGTACTTTCATGTGACTGCAAGGTATTAATGTTTCCACAGGTAGAATCTTAGTGTGTTATTACCATTTGAATTAACCTACTACTTTTATGCAAACACAATTCAGTGCAATCTCAAGTTTGATGCATAACAGTTTTCTGAAGTTTTTCAGTGATTGCATATAAGAGAAAGATGACAGAAATATAAATACTGATAACATATTCAAGCAAACGTCTTGTACTTCCAACACCGTAATACAAAATTCACACCTAACCACATTTCATTTTATAAGCTTGATTATTATACCATTTTTGCCAGTGTACCACTCGTCCCTATGTAAGACTTGCACCCCACATTTTCAACATATGTACTCTTAAGAATATATTTTTTTACTATACAGCAATTTAATTGTCTTTTGTTCCAAAAGTCATTAAATATCATTAAATATAAATTGGATTAAATATGTGGACGTCTTAAGAATTAAATGATGCCTCAATAGTACAAATAGTGCTCAATACTGGTTGAAGTTGTTAGATTGAAGATAAACAGTGAGGTATTTGAGTTGTGAATGCTGGCATGCAGCACAACATGTGATGCCGAGTTCCACATCCCCAACGTGTTCTGCACTCTATTGGCTGCTAGGCCACACCATCCACAAGCTAGTTCCCGAAACGTCGAGAACTGCATCGTCGACTTTCCCCATGGATACTAGTGCTCTTCTGCCTTCACTCCTATACGCCCTTCAGGCTTTTAGGCACAAGGTGTTTTACCTATTGTTGGCTGATGCCAATAAACTTCATTCATTCCCAAACACTTACTCTACTTCCCATACTCATTTTGGGCCATCCCGTCTACCCTACATCTTCCTCAAGGCTCCTTCGACTAAGCATCCACTCGGATCGCAATGGGAGTTTGGTTATGTCCCACCTTAAGAATTCTAACACTTAGGAGGAGAAGTAAGCCGCTCATCTCCCTGATTTTCATAATACTGTCTGGAGGCGGCACATCCACTGTGTACTTCCCGAGCAGTGACAGGTTTTTGCCTTTTGACTGGGAGAGTTGAAAACAGGCTTAAGGACGTGCTGAGGCGCCGCACTTCCAGCGCCAACAATATTTCTGCTGAACCACTGCTTTCTATACCATACTGAAGATCCTAGGGGATACCGGTTATCGCCATCCACTCAGCAATACTGCTGTTCAGTGTTTATCTGAGCCGTAGTTCAGGCTGTGCCTAAGCGGTCAGGAAGGAAGCTGAAGGCTAAGCGGTCAGGAAGGAAGCGGAAGACCAGGCAGCAGTTTGCAAAGCTTGTTCAGGGGGCTTGGGTAGTTATGAATCCTGAGACAAGGTGTACTGGATTCAAAGGGAAGTTTCCACTGCCGCCCGACATGGCACCTTCCTTCCCTCCCATTATTGGCCTCGCTACTGTTCGGCTGGCCTTGCAGTCGCTCAGCGGGACCGCTTTCCTTCACACCCCCTCATCCATCTCAGCTCCTGTTGCAACCTCATCCTCACCCATTACCCACCCTCCGATGCAATCCCCTACCTCGGCACCTTCCTGCTCTCCCACCTGGGGATCAACTCCCCCATTATTGCATCATCCTCCCATTTTCCTTCGGCTTCACCTGCTATAGAAAGACCGCCTCCAGTGCAGCTTTAGTTTCCCACACTGCGAGATGGGAGAGTCCCGATGAGGGAGACGGTAAGCATCCGGCCACCCTACCCCTGGGTCCTCGCCTCGCCAACAGACTACCCAATCCCACCTGCATCACATTTAAGGAATTATATTAGAGAAAGAAAGAGCATTGTTATTTCTATTATTTTGTAAATACTGTACATTGCAAATTTTTCTGACATTGCAGAGACTTGTCAGAAAAGTTTTTCACCTCCACTGGGAGGCAGACATACATCACTTCTACGGCCTACCTGGAGCTGATCCGCTCCTATTCCAGGATTATGAGTCTGAAACAAGAGGAAATATCTCAGGCAGAACAGAGATATACAGGCGGCCTGCAGAGACTCTTATTTGCTGCACAACAGGTGTTTGTCTTTATTGTCCTTAATGTATTTGCATTTATCATATACACTAGGGAATACTTAGTAAATTTGGCAGTTCTGATACTTTGGCACTACTGTGTTAATGAATGATTCAAGCATAAATGCTGCTTTACTCCTTAAATAGGTTTACAAAAATATTAATTTACAACACCTTTGAACTATTTTTCAGGGAACACAGGTGTGAACAATCAGTCACCTGTTTCATGTACCACTTAAGTATTATTAACTGTAGTACTTCGCAAATATCGCAAAAACTGTGCATAGACAAATTCCTTAAAACTTTTCTCCTTCTTAGAGAAACAAATGTTTGCAATTCTTTTCTTCATGCTTGATTAACAAAATAAGTGGTTCAAACTATTTTGAACATTTTTTTTCAGGTTACATGTTTTGTAACTACAAAACACTGGTTGTCTCTGCAGCAATTTGCATGTATCTTGTAGCACAAAGTTCATGATAAAGAAACATTTTTGCGTATGATTGGATTAATGAGGTCCAAATTCTATAATTTCATGTATATATTTTCCATTTAGCATTACTTTTTTTCTAATTTCAATTAATTTACTCATGTAAGTTACCGTATTTGTCGGCACATAGTTTTGAATGTACAAAATCTTGAAAAATAGTAAATTACTAATTTTGAAATTCCCGACAGAAAAATATTTTTTTCCTTTGCCAGAAACATTTAAAAATTAGTTTAAATATTTCCAATGCATTTATTACCGTCATATAAACATCATAGTAGAGGTCTGCGAGTAGAGGATTTTAAAGTCGAGTCGAGTTCGAGCAAGTTTAAAACAAAAGATTCGAGTTCAGAGTCGAGTCAAACTCGAGTAGTGACATCATACTTACTATTCTGGATGTCAAAGCAACAGAACATTGTGAATAATAAATCAAATAAGGTTTAACAATAATTAAAATCTGCTCTTAAACCTCTTAGAAAATTTATTATAAACAGCTACATGTATAGGCTAATAAGCAAGTTACATATCTCAATCTGCTTAACAAGATAGCCCCTCGTGAAGAAACACTATCTGCTCCATGTGCTCCGGCGATATGTTCTCCCTCTTGCTGTTAATAGTGTTACCAGCTGAAGAAAATAGTCTCTCACTAGCTACCTGGGTTACAGGAATGCCTAGGTAGCATCTTGCAAGCCCGTATAGGAAATAGAACCTCTCCTTATTGCTATACCACCATTCACACACGCTTTCTTCCCTTGATATTACTGGCTCAGCCAAATAAGTTTTCAGCTGATGCAGAATTTCATCTGAACGAGATCCTGCAGAGAAGAGCAGTATCACAAATAAATGTATTTATATTTCTACACACCAGCCCATAACAAATAAATAAATGTAACTAGGCTATACCAGTAACAAAGTATGTTGTAACTACTAACAG
>PNEQ01126384.1:0-10576 GCA_003012365.1 Medauroidea extradentata
TTTCATCATGTTTCGGATATACTTTTAGTCACGTAGGCCACCCTCGAAGGGTTAAGACGCAGTTGGGACAGGTATCTATGACGTAGGTGCGGCGGTTTTCCCACTATGAGCCACCCGGGCTTTGAGTCATCGGCCAGCCCTCAAGGTGTTACGAAACAGCCGCCGACCACTGGCCTCCAGGCACATGGCACGCAACACTATGTTTTATAACATCTGTCCTATAACAACTTTATAGTGCACCATCTGTCCATGATACATGTAAATTATTTGGATATGACAAATATCTGGTATAAAGACAAATTTTGTTGCCATTGAAAGCTATACGAATAGCGGGAAATAAGCAGCTACACTAACAAAGTAATATAACATACAGAGATACAAGTACCCTCAGATGATACTTACACATGAAGAGATGACAATTTTTTTTGTGGAAGCACTGTTGCAACGTTTTGCCAGTATCAAACTGGTTTCCTCTGCGGCAAGAAGTTACACTGCAATCCAGTTGGCAGTGTGTGCTGTGTAAGCTTAGTGGCCAGAAGGCAAAGTAAGCATGGTGAAAATTTCAAACATGGGGGCATTAATTCTAACAGACCTTGAGGGGGGTGGTGTTGGGGTGGAAAAATGTAATTATTTGACAATGAGGCCTGGAAGTTGTCTG
Organism: Medauroidea extradentata; assembly: GCA_003012365.1. Classification (NCBI taxonomy): domain Eukaryota; kingdom Metazoa; phylum Arthropoda; class Insecta; order Phasmatodea; family Phasmatidae; genus Medauroidea; species Medauroidea extradentata. The sequence goes on from PNEQ01126384.1 coordinate 659, forward strand.
GATTTTGTAATGTATTAATGGGCCAGTTCCCAGTGTCTGAGCTCTGAATTATTGCAAGAAGATGCGAGGATTTCACAATTATGGTGCTGAAGCAGGAGTCAAAAGTCTTTGTGGGAAACTACATGAGCTGCAACTGGCTTTTCTTGTGGGCTGCTGTTGTGTCCAGCTAAGGCTTGCTTTGTGTCAGCTCTATGACCATTATTCACTGTCTAAGAGTATTGGTAGTGAGGCATATGTACTCTGCATCAGTGTTAGCACTGGAGCTGGTATATCAGATTTTTTGTAGCACAATTGTAGCTACCTTGGATGGGATATATATGTGTGGTTTGCGAGTCTGCTGTTGAAGTAGGTAGATGGCTGGTGAATGACACGGGAACCACAGCAAGGACTATTTAAGGGTGTGGTCAACCATAATTTTCATCACCATGTTTTAATTTTTATATTTGTACCAGTTTTTTTTTTTTTCCCTTGCCTTAGACACAAAATGTGACTAAATTTTGCTCTTATAAACATTTTTATCTAGCATAGTTTTTGCGTACTGGCTCGTTACATCCAAAATTTGCACGTTTTCGTTTTAAGGATGACACTAAAACCAACTTGCTTACCAAACTGAAAAAAGTCACTCTGAATAACGATATTGTAGGCTACAAATTTAGCTATGTTAAACCAAAAAATAAATTATATTGTATTTAAAAAAAATTAATTTTTAAAATATTTATTTTAAATTTTAACTTTTTTGTTTAAGTGCAAAAAAAATTTAGTTTTTATTTTTATGTACGTAACATTGTAGTCTGCGACGTCTTTATCCACTGTGAATTTTTTCAGTTTGGTATGACAATTGGTTTTAGCATAGTCCTTAAAATGGAAACGTGCAAATTCGGACAATAACAAGCCATTACGCGAAAACTGTGCGAGGTAAAGAAAATTTCATAAGAGCAAAATTAGGTCATACTTTGTATCTAAAATAATTTAAAAAATATCTGGTACAAAGGAAAAATAAAAAAAACATTGTGATGAAAATTGTGGTAGACCGTGCCCTTAAAGGGTAGAAGCCTCTGTGGTTAACTGTTTTGCTGGAGGTTGCAGCTGGTGGGAGTTTCGGATAGACTAGTGTATTTTGGAGGTTGGGTGGTCATTTGAAAATCGTTTTGGGAGGTTTTGAAAATAAGTCCAGTGTTTGTGGTGCGGCAGCCAGAATTTTGTGTCTAGCGTTTAGTATGGTCTTGAGTTTCTTTAGGTCTTCATGGTAAGGAACAACCAGGGGGATGTCTGAATTGATGGTTTCCGTTTGTCTCTCTGTGTTTGTAATGGCACGTCGGATCTGTTGGTGAAAAATTGGTTTGGGATAACCTCTGTTGATGAAGGCTCTGGCCATCTAATTACATTGTTTATTTAGGTCACTCTGGGTGAAACATATACGTTTTGCCCTTGCGGCTAGGTTGTAAGGCAGAGACTTTTTTGCATTGTAGGAATGGTAGCGTTCGAAGTGCAGATACTGTAGGTTGTTGGTAGGTTGGTGTGGACAAAAGTGTTGATGGTACAATTGTAGAGTGTTAGTTCAACATCCAGGAATATGGCATGTGTGTTTGAGTATGACCATGTAACCTTGAGTGGATTTTGTGAGTTGAGGCTGTTCAAGAAGTCAATAAGGCAGGAGGTCTAAATCATGAAAATATTGTCTATGAATCTCACCCAGCAGTGAGATGGATTGGTTTGTGATCAAGGAAATTCCTTAAACCTTCCCATGAAAAGATTGGCTTAGGAAGGGGCCATGCAGGTGCCCATTGCTGTGCCCTTGAACTGCAGAAAGTGGTTGTTTAGGAATATGAAACTGTTGTTGGTGAGTGGGAGTCGGGCCAGTTCAACAAGGGAATTCGGTAGTAGATTTGTTGTTTGGAGGCCTTCTGTTCAGGTAGTGTTAAATGGCTGACAATCCAGAAGAGTGAGGAATGTTGGTGTGCAAAACTATAACATCAACGGTGACCATGTACGCTTCTTGAGGAATGGTGCAGAGTTTGCAGAGTTGTTTTAGGAAGTGGTCAATGTCTTTAATATGAGATGGTAGGTGCTGTACCCAGGACTGTAGGTGTGCGTCCACAAGGGTCGAGATTCTCTCAGGGGGGCTGCCAATGCCCGACAAAATGTGAAATTGTGAAATCCTTGCCATCTTCTTGCAATAGTTCAGAGCTCAGACACTGTGAGCTGGCCTATCAATACATTACAAACTCCAGACAGCCTCCTGTCTTCCATATCAGATCCGTGTTTACCGGAATATAAAACTGTTTTATTCCAATTTTTACTTCCCCAAAAAGGGGTTATCTTATTTTTGAGACACATGACAACCGTAATTTGTTTTGATTACAAATGCAGTTGTTTGGCATTTCACATATGTGTTGATGTAGTAAAATGCAAGAACATGTGGTAAATAAAGGTAGTTAATTATTTTCAACAGGTATACTTAATCCAATTTCAGCCATGTCTGATGGCTGGAAATCTTCTTCTACTTAGTCAATCAAATATAACAAAATTTATTTTTCAATACTAACTATTCAAATTTTTCTGACCTTTTCAATTCATGAGAAAAAAAAATGTATTTTTCCATTTTGATCCAAGTGAAAAGGTAGGGATCGTGTTATATTCAAAGTTGTCGTATTTTCAGGTAAATTAATTTTATTTTTACATTTTTTTCCTCTGTCAATTAGAAGCTATCACAACCAGACATACATTACTGCCACCATGTTGGAAATTTCCGCCATGCTTAGTTCGCCTCCTGGCCGCTAGGCTTACAGGTAACAGCACACACTGCCAAATGGACTGCACTGTGCCATCCATGTCTTGTCGCCCGAGGAAACTAGCTTGATACTGGCGAAATGTCGCGACTGCGCTTTCGCGAGAAAAAAAAATGTCGTCCTTCATGCATGTATACCTATTATCGTCTGTGAGTACTTGTACCTCTGTCTGTTACATTACTTTGAAAGTTATAATGCGTTTCCACTTTATATATGTCAATTTGCATGTGCCTCGTAAAATTGGGGTTGCAGTGTACCTCGTTTACCTCAGGTTTTCAGTTTAGATCTTAGTTTCAAAATAATTTATGCCAGCTTCTGTAGTCTGGTCAGTTAGGTGCCAGTTTACGTTAGGTGATGCCTCTGGTTTGAATTCCGGCTCGAGCATGGTTGTTGTATTGTCTCTTTACCTCATTTCACCCTCATCGGCTCTTTAAGACCTCGTTGTTATATGGCTTTAATTCCCTCTCACCTCACCTCAAAATAATTTATTTTATGTGAAGGTGATGTAATGGTTATTGCAATAAATTTTTTCCCCTGGCATATGTTCATCTGTTTTATTTTGTGTCTGGTGATTTTTCTAGTGTTCAAGAGAAGCCTCGCTAACAGCGCAGAATATGCAGAATTTGCAGGTCACAACATCATTCAGCTTCACATATTGGACATTCCTGATGATGTTGAAGTGAAGGAGATAGAAGTAGCTTAACTGTTGTGTACGATTTTCTAAAAAAATATATGTACGGGGACAAGCTCCAGAGTTCTATACTGAAACAATTTCATTTTTTTATAGAAGACATTCTTAGAGTGGAAGGCTGGTGATGACGTCCTGTTAAACATTTATGTAGTTGTGATTTATAATTGTTTGACCCTTGAGTATGCCAGAAATACCTTGGTGTTTTTGAGAATTTTAATGTTCACTAATTGTCACATTAGGCAGTTAAAACTTTAAATGTTCTAATCTTACACATACTCTTCTGTCATGCTGTATAGACTGTTAGTTGTATATCAGTTGGTTTATAATTGTAGGGAAAGATGAAATGTTACAGTGTTGTTAAAAGGTTTGCATGTTGCACATTTGATTTAAGAATGTAATAGATGTGAAAAGTGAACAAAATATTTACAGATTTTTTTTTTTTTGGTCATTCAGAAGAAATGGCCACTGCAGGAATAAGTGCATATGAAATGTATTCCCCATGTATCTTCATGTGTTACACATATTTTGTTAAATTGTCTTCATATTGAGACAATAAAAACATACTTATAAATTGATGTTGATGTGATTCTAGTAGTATTCAGCCATAAAATATCTTAAATACTAAGTAGCAAGTATATAACAATAAGGATATGTACTTACATACATATTATCAACATTCGGAGATAACTCGGTGTACAGGTGTTACATCTTTAATGCAGGCCACAACTATTAACAGCATATAAAGACTGTATATTTGTGTAGCCTAAAGTACAGACAGACTACCAACATAATTTTGACAAATTACAACAATTTCGAATACTGTAAAAAAAATTACAAACCCATGTTAATATACAATTAACAAGCAAACATTTTAATGTACCAACTAGCAGCGTTTTTTGTGTCTGTCTCTGAAATTATGATGAGGAAGGTTATCCATGAAGGCTCGACCTTGTGGTCCGCAAAATGCCCTAAGTACTTGCAAATCAGCAAATTTTTCTCTGGGACTTTATTCTAAGTTTCTTGGGTTGTCTACTGTTACCTTTCGATATCGACTCTGAGAAACTGCAATCCAGCAGATCTTAAAAAGAAACAACTCTAAATAGCTATTCTAATTGCAGTGTCGGTTCGTCGCCTCCTTACTTGGCGGAATTCGGGTTATCGACATCCCTCTCTCTTGAAACAAGAATTTTTCACTTTTTTGTTTGAATTTAATGTACTTTTGCATAAAAAGTAATGAAATTATACCCCAGAAGTACAGTATAAATACTACGTAGCACCACGCACAGCATGTTGAAACAAAGTTGACAATAGCTGGCAGCACGGAACACAGGCGAACGATCCATAGCAACGTATACTGCACTCTGTTAGCTACAAGCCGTAACTGAAGAGCGCGCTCAGCCGCGCTGTATTGTGGCACATTCTGATGGAGCCACGAAACACTATCTCGGCCTTCGTGCTGCTTATGCATGCGTAGATGTTTGTTCATCTGGCCAAATTAGTCATAGTCAACCATCATCATTGCAATAAGCATGCATATTTAGAAAACGTAATGTGCTGAATGCGCGTAGGCTGTAGTAGTGGTGGTGCTGGCTTGGCGCAGCTTGGCACTGCCTAGATTGCTGGAGTTCGGCACGTCCCGGAGGGCAGCCACGGCGCCACGAGCTGTACGCACTGCACAGGGCGTGGCTGACGGTAATGTCGGTGTTGTGTATATTTACTTCTAATAAACTGCAATCTGATGTTATCATGTATATACAGTGGAACCTCGTTAATACAGACCCTATTAATACAAAGTTCTCATTATTACAAAATGATTTTTATTCCCCTTGGAATGGGACAAGAAATGAAATAATTACTTTAATGTTCAATAAAAATTTTATTCATGCTCTTTAAACAATGCAATTTCAAGTTCTCAAGTAAAAGAAAGTCATTGTGGTGAAAAGACTATTTGATTAGTGGGGATAAACAGAGACACCAAAATTTTAGAAACATTTTAAGATTTTAGTGAACACCTGTTAATACAAACCTCAATATTAGAAACAGCCAAAATTTTGGTCCCTTCAGGTTTGTATTAAAGATGTTTGACTACACTCATGTTTCTTTTTGTAATAAATGCTTCGAGCAGTCTGTAATGTATTCTAAATCCCATTTTTCCAGGCCTCATTTTTCATCCAAAACCTTGATTTACATGTATGATCTGCACCCTAGCTTTTCAATTTCGTTTTTTGGAAAAAATGTGTGGGTGGTAGATGAATAAATATGGTTATTACACTGTATATTTTGTGCACAGTGTGTTTGCATTATGTTTAGTTTCAACACATCTCTCCACACTGATGGCTGCTATGTCGTCATTGGCTGCTAGGAACTCGCAGAACAATATTAAATAACAGCAAATTTAGTAAAAAATTAAATATGCCAATTGTATACATTTGTATGTCTTGATAAAAGGCAGTGATCAATTATACAATGCAAGAAGTCCTGTCTACGCCAACTCTTGATTATACGACCCCGGGAATAATGGTCCACTCGAAGTACTGATCCTTTTTCCAGGAACCGTGGAAAATTGTATAAAATTTGCTAAAAAAAATTTTACTTAAAAGAAAATAACAGAAAAAGGCATTTCATTTATTATGGCGGCAAATTGTTGCAGTTATGTCTCAAACTGTACTGCCGCACGCGGACTGTTCTGAAATTATACGTTGCTGCCTCTTCCTCCGACGCGACGCGATAGCCAGCCGGCCGGCCCGAATGTCCCTTCCCATCCCCCGGTCGGTCAGAGACCCGCCCGCCTCTTTCCCTCCACCAGCCAACCACTCCAAAAAGGCAGTTTGCTCACCTCTTTTTCATCATGTGCATGCCGTAACTTTTTTCTACTGATTTCTCGTTCCCTTAGATACAGTAGTCTGTCTTCGTGCCTGTGATATTAGGATTATACACTGTGTTTAATTAAGCTTTATTACATTTTCCATTTTAACTAAATGCTATTAAATATAATTACCATCATGTCATTAAATGATATACAGTATACACATTAATGTTTATAAATCATTATTCTTTTAACAAGTGAAAGCAGGACAGTTCATAATTGACACTACCAAACGTCGGGTGCATGTCTCAGATATGCGTGGCATAGGGCAGTAGGACACTTGACAACAGCGCGTCTGGTGAGAGTCACTAGCCCACACATGCGCTCGCGACCACACACATGCAATCAATCGGCTCGACCGTAAATAACAGCTGTGGATACACTTGTATACATTAGTGAAAAGAAAATGTGAAACAGCATTCTGTAGGCTTAAAGTTGTTCTGTGAATGTGTTATCCAAGTTTATTAACAATGATTAACATCTTGATATTTCTAATTATTTACTGTTGAACAAATTTAAACTGAGTATCAAATCCCTATCCATGCACATTGGTGAAGTGTGTAAATAACTCGCGCAGGGAGTAGAATTATTATACAAGCAGATTATTTAGATTATTTTCATACGGCCGGCTGAGCTAGAGAAGTGGAAGAACTGCAAAACAAAGGGAGTAGTTTTGTCATCACGACCCACCTGCTGAGCGAGCGTCAGGAGTTGTAATTAGGTAGTGGTCAAAAGTGGCACAAGTGACGCAGCGGACACGTCGTGTACGTTGGTTTTGAGCTAACCAGTTTCCAGATAGGTCCTTGCACACACAAATAATTGTACATGTGGGTGTGTGTGGTCGCTCGCTGCCCAAACAAAGTCCCAGGAGGCAAACAGCTTTATCAAAACATATGTTGTGCCAACTAGAATCACCGCTGCAGACAAAGTTTGTGCCTAATATATCAAAGAAAAGTCTTAGATGTCAACCAATGCATGTGCCTATTGAAACAAATTACTATTTCAATCAACAACATTGCGATAGTACCTTGTAAATATTTTCGAAACACCGACATTGGTGGCACTTAATTTACATTGCAGACGATATTCATGTTTCATTATCATGAATTTATGCTTGATGTTGAGCTACAGAAAGGTTGTATATGCACGACCAGAGTATATTTATTCAAAAAAGTCTTTCTATTGAAAAATATTACTACATATTTCAATAAACTTTATTGCTGCTTTCTTGCAAATAACTTCCAAAAACGGTCGTTGCGGGCACTAGAATCTATATTGCCACCGACGTTTTTGTTTAATTTTGAGCCAAAGAAAGGTCATATGTCCACTTCCAGTGTATGTATTTATTCAAAATACTTCACTCTACTGAAAAAGATTACAATTTTGTAAACTTTGTTGCTGCTTTCTTGCAAACAACTTCCAAACACAGTCGTTGCAGGCGCAAGAATCTATATTGCCACCGACTTTTTGCTTAATTTTGAGCCAAAGAAAGGTCAAGTATCCGCTTCCAGTGTATCTATCGACTTCAAAATACTTCACTCTACTGAAAAATATTACTATTTCAATAAAATTTATTGCGGCGTTCTTGAAAATAACATCCCAAAATGAACGTTGTGGGTGCAAGAATTTATGTTATCTGCAATGTTTACGTTTAATGTTGAAGTAAACAAAGGTCCACTTATTTGGCATACTTTTAAGAATAACGCATTTGCTTTTGAAATAAATGTGTATAATTTTATAAAAACACTTAATTTTTGCACTAAAGATGAGTGAACGCCGATTCAATGACAAGAAACGGTAAATGTCGACATTTTAGAGGTTGGGGATCGCCGGAAATTTGTCATAATTCTAATAATGATCCCTCCGAAATAACGACCCTATTCTCGGGAACCGTGAAGGGTCGTTAAATCGGGAGTTGGCTGTACTGGCAAATTATTTTATTGTTACATTAACATGATAGTAATGTAAAATAATTTATAAAAAATCTAGAAATACCATCTGAAAATTAATTTAGTTAGGACTTATCAACATTAAAATATACTGTACGCATTATAGAGTACATAATAAAAAATCTCGCATGTTTTTGACGATTTGAACTTCAAAAGTATGTAATTCAGGGTGTTACAGTCCAGCAATGCTAAACCACACGTCTACATTATCACTTAGAAATACAAGGACTCAAAATAATCTACTACCTCGCCTAACATGATACTTGAATTGAGTCGAAAACTTAGGGTTTGCACAGTTTCTGCTCTTTGAATATTATTTAAGATACAGTAAAATTCATTTCATACATCAATAAAATTTTAAAAGCTACATATTAAGCTATTTGGTTGGTATTATGATTTTATCATGCTCTTATCCTTTTAAAAGTACTCATTTTCATGGGGGAAATATATCTGTAAAATAAAATTATGGAGAGAAACTTCACAGTTGTAATAACATAACTACACACAATAGCAGACAACTTAAGATACTCGAAATGTGCATCGTAATTTACTCTTTTACAGACATTACAGTAACATAACAGTACAACATAAAAAAATCCCAAAAATTAATTTGGTTATTGCTTTGGAATGTTAAAATGTATTCTACTATAGTAAGCAAAATAAAAAAATACACGCTTTAAGGAGATTTGAACCTAAGGCATAATCTCCTCGGGTTTATGAGGCCAAAATGCTAACCACACACTTAACTGTACATATATGACTTGCAGACCTATGTTAAACATTTTTTATTGTGTGCACATACTTTGTAAAGTGTTTCGTTATGTTTAATAAGAGCGGATGTGAAAAGTATTGTGCATGTAATATTACACTCATCAAGCCACCCCGTCAGCAATATAGTCTATAATAAGTGTAATACTGTGTTACTAACTCTTTGCAGCACTTAAAACCAATGCTCTAATGGAATATTAATGTTGTTATATCAAGCACAATGTTTATAGAGTGTGCAAATGCATTAACATTGTGCCAATCTGTAATAAACGTAACTTTTGTGCTAATGTCCGCCATGTTTGTCAGCTAGACTTCCCAATCGTGAAGCAGCATTTTGACAGCAACATAGCACTCGAAAATTCCTGATAGGGCTGAAATGAAAATCAAAAGTAACCGAGATAACTCAGGGTGGCCACCAAATCTGAATGTTGTAATATGCAGCTGTGAAACAAAAAAAAACTGTTTAGAAATGCTAGAAACTTCGGCTGGAATATAGTTAAAGCGCGCGCCAGGTGTGTAGGCCGCCTACGCAACAACGATATATGCGAGATGTTATGACTAATGCTGCCATATCTCCTAATGCTCCCCCTCAACTTCTCCACGCTCCCTCCTGCCTGAAATTCTACCTCACACTCCTCCACATGTCCTTATCTCAGCTATGCAATTAGATAGGCGACGTGGCATAGCAATGGTAATTTACCACCTTTTTTGAAATTGAAAATTTAAGGAAAATCATTCGTGTTGCAATTTCCTTTGTGAGTGCTGTGCTGTAAGAAACACGCTGCTAAACATAACCTCCCTCCTGACTGTCCATGTCAGCCAATAGCCTTTCACCCCCCCCCCCCTTACCCCCGA
>PNEQ01126385.1:0-10578 GCA_003012365.1 Medauroidea extradentata
GGGTGTTACTTCTGTCGATCGTTGTGATAATATACTTCTGAGCCCTGGCATCCTTCCTAATCCAATCTTTGTCCTTTTCTGTATCAGTATTCACGGCGGTGGTTATCACTTCGTAAACGTCGGCAGCTTTAAGTAACACCACTATCTGAAACTTCCACACACTAAAATTTGAGTGGCCTATAAGTTTTTCTACATGATTAAAATCGTCCGAAGCCGCTGAAGCCATTTTCTCCACTAAGCACGCAGCTTCTTGTTCCACATTTGACTTATTTTACCGCACAGCACAATGTCACTGGGCCCATAACCTGTTGTAATGTCAAATAAATGGAACACAAACATATACTTCGACACTTTAATCCTTCTGCTTTATTTTAGTACCTCACTTTTCCTTCTACCACTCGTCTCCATACTTCCTCCTGACAACCACAACAAAACACCACTCTTACCAACCCAGAAAAATAAACTTATTTACAAACGTTAAATTTATCTATTAAACAAATATTTCATCACTTATCAAGTTTCATACCATCTGGATATTTTCTTCAATCCCAACCCACTGCAAAGGACGTAAGCCGGGGAGCTGTGTTAAATGTTGTGATTCTGTGTTCGGCTTCGGGATGCTAATGAGTTTGGTGCCCATTTATACCTGTTTTTATAGTAGTAGTTCTGAACTGTGTAGAGTATTCTGTTTCTTCGTGTGATAAAGAAACCTCACGGTTACTTCTACTGTTTTTGCTGTCAGCTACTTCTTCCTCTTCTGGTATGAAATGGGCACTGTCAGTGATATCATCTTCATTACAGTTATCAGTATCGCTACAGTTATCTTCATCCACTTTTTGTAACCACTGACTTGTGACTGCTTTGAAGTTTGGATCATCAACATGAATTTTTTCATGCACTTAACGATCGCGATTCATAACGTTTACCTCAATGTTGTACTTCAAAACTTGTAACATACTGTATCACAACCTGCAAGACAGATGCGGTGTAACTGATAGACGAATAGTATGGAAGGAAAGTAGACAAGAGGGGCAACTAACTGAGCTATGGGAGGGGAGATAAGACAGTTGAAACACCATGAAGTGGTCTGAGAGACCACACCTTGGGTATTACGGAATAAAACCTGGGTCAAGTTACAAATAACTTAGATAAAATAAGTTTTAAATTATTATTTTAATCTGACATTGTTTGTAACTTAATTTATAACTATTTTTTGGTGTAATGTTGATGCTGTCTCCTTATATGAGTTTTATAAGACAACTGCATTTTGGTGAACGAAACTCATTTCTGGCTGAAATAAATTACATTTATTGCTGGTACTATGGTTACATGTGTATAATCAGTGGTTTATGGTAAACTTATCAACTTTCAGTGCATATGATGGTATTCAGAAAACATAGAGTGTCCAAGGAGTATACGTTAACACCATACAAAATGTTGTGTAATGGTAAATATTATTTGTAAAGACGATTTCAGAAAGTAATAATTTATGCAACCTTTTTGTTGTTGGCTGTGGTGCAGTTTCACACTTTGTACCAAAATAGTAATTTTTGTGTTAATAGCAAAAACTTGATGAATTGTAGTAAAACTTTGTTAAGAGGTTTCTGAAGCAAAATAACAATTTAAACTTTTTAGCCATGAAAATTTCTGTAAAGGGTCAAATTGTTGTTGAATTCATAAATGTGATAAAAATTATTCGAACTTCATAAGTGCAAACATGTTAAAGGGTTTTGAGTAGGCTATTAACATTTTACTGTATGTTCTATTAATGTGTATTTTACGTAATAAAAATGTTGGAAATTTTTTGTGGCAAAGAACTTAGAACTTATAGGTCATTCAGAATAAAGTGAGCACTAAACATTTAACTGCTGAAAGCAGATATGTTACATAGTCTACAAAGCTGACGTGACTTTTCTGTATTTTGTTAACCACATGTTCAATTTTGAATTGAGCCGTGTCATCGGTAAGTTCTTTTTTCGTTTAATTAAGTTTTGTGTTTCTATTTTCCGCGTATTTTCAGTTGGGTTTGGTTTTGTGATTGTTTTCGTTAATGACACGTCGAACGTAGTTCCGTGTTTTTTCCTATACAATAATACTGAAGCAAACTGAAATCGACATGTTTGTGTTTTATATAGTTAATAAACTTTTTTTATCACACTAGATTGTTTCCTACCTACTGCAGAATTTATCTTAAGCACATAAACATTGACGTGTCCAGAGAGGTTAGACGTTTCCTGTCTTCAGCCGTAACGTGTGGAAAGATACCAATTGGCTGAAAATAGAAACTGAGCGGGGCCACTTTACTCTGAGCCACATATAATGATTTTGGCGTTATACTTACGGGGAATGTAACCCAATGTTATATAATTATTTAATGTATGGTGAAAAGTTTCTGAAATTGTTACAAGGATAACTTCTAAAGTGTTTCACTAAAGTTGTAATGCACTTCTGTTCGGAAAAAATTAAAGAAAGAATGAGTAATATTTTGTGGTTTATTTTAATTACAAGTTTACTAGAGTGGCACATTCTTTCATTCCCTACAGCCTTGAATGTAGATTCATGGTTCCTGATGAGCAGCCCTCTGCCAATAACAGGGATCCTTGCTGTGTACCTGCTGTTTGTCCTCAAGCTGGGGCCAGCAATGATGAAGAACCGGAAGCCATTCCAATTGACATATGTACTGGTTGTGTACAACTTCCTGCAGGTCCTCTTCAGCATTTATCTGTGCGCTTCTGTGAGTTGCTTTCATTCTCATGTATATGACTTGCTTTTGCAAGTTATTAGTTTTGTAAGGTAGTTGCAATTTTAGGAAAGTGGGGACGAACATATGACCTTTCAGCAATGAGTTGAGTTTCTGAAGTGTAGTAATATGTAGATTTTAAGAACTGACTTTGTTTGCTAGAAATCTCTGTTCACAAAAATATAGTCCTGCATCTTATATTTAAAAATTAATTTTTTGTTAGCTTTTCGGAGGATGTTTGTTTGAGTTGATGTCACTCGGGAACATATCACAAACATTACAGAATGTTGAGAGAGACTAACAGATTAGTTAACAAGCCGTGATTTTGAGTACGGCCACATTTAAGAGATGAGTATGTACAGTACACTTCTGGCGTGGCATCACCTATAGCTGAAGTAATGAAGCTGAGTATCGTGAGAAGAATGTGTGCGAGATATCTTCCCTGTTGAGTACTGATGAGCATGGTTTGTTATGTAGGTTTCTCATGTATTTTTGGTGCTTGGAAAGTCATGCTGATCTGCTCTTAAGAGTTCATAAAAAAGTTTTAGACTGATATTAATAATCACTTTTGCGAGGGAGATTCACTCAGCAAACAACGCGTGCACAGGAAATGAGATTCTTAAACAGTTTGCTTGTTGTTTACATGTTGAAAGCTCTTTCAAAGTTGCGAGAGGCATGCACCTCTGCAAGTCAGGGGTGGCGTTTTTAGGTGCTTACTCTGAGTTTGTAATTTTAGGCATATAAAAATTTCAACATTGAGTTGCTGCGATCATCCTGTTAACGGTAGGAAATATTGTGTGAGGTAAAAGCGTGTTCTGAATGCAGTATCGTTGCGGCTTGGCGATTGCTTGGGCAGGTTCAGGATTTTTTTTATTTTGTCTGCAATACGGCAACATAACAGAAAAATCACTGTTATACTATTTATGTTTTCGGGTAAGTGAAAAGTTTTGAAAAAAAAAATATGTTGTGTTTTAAAAGGAGATGCATAGTAAAAACACATGTTCTTAATTTTTTGACCTGGCCTACTATTTAGTACATGTTAGCGTGGCATATTCTAATTCATCGTAATGATTGTGGAACACTACGTCGATATAGCTGTTTGATGGTGACGGAAGACTATGGAATAAGTGTTCTAACACATGAATTTGTGTTTGTGTAATATTTAGTGTATTTTGGGAAAGGCAGCTAACTAAATACAATTAATGTTTCTTATGGTGACAGTTCCATCACGGAGAAATGTAGTATTTGAAATAAATTAAAGGGCAGTATGTGACGAATAGGCTACATAACAATTTACGAAACTGTAACTGCATTGATATGGGACTTTTTCAGTTTCACTGCTGCCTGTGATCTGCATTTTTTGTGTGTATATGTGTGTGTTAACTGTTAAATGGGTGTATCATAGCTTTTTTAAGGGCTATTACTATTAATTATAGTCAAGTTACAATGGTTTATAGAAACAACAACAAAAAAAATCCTCTCCGGTCATATGGCCTAATTACCATTTTACCAGTATTACTGCTGTATATATTAGTAATTAATAAAAACGTTAAAGTGAATAGGATAATGTGTAGCAATACAATGAACAAATGTTTTTAAAAAATTTCTGCAGTAGCAAAGATTTGAACTCAAAAAATAATTTTAACTCCTCATCAATGTAAGCCACACACAGTATTACAAAGCTATACAAACACTTACTAGTTTTCATTCTATATTTACATATTTACTATCTAAATATCAAATCTAGGGTTCTTACGGTCCTGGAAAGTCCTGGAACTTTGACCATGTCCTTAAAAGGCCTTGAAAAGTCCTTGATTTAATCCAGTCCTTGATAAGTCCTTGAATTTTTGGGTTTACTTACCTAATATTCTAGCTATTAAATCCTTTCTCAGAAAGATGAAACCATAATGTCTATGCATTATTTCTGTAATATAATTTACTTGATGATAACAGACGTTTGCAGTGTCTGTGAAATTGATACACTTTCTGGCATACCACAACACGTTAGGTTCCGCCTAGCATTTTTTGTATTATCACAAGTAGTTATTTGCATCTGTTAGAGTTTAATGGCAAAGTTTTTTTGGAAGAGAAGACGTGCAAAAAAGGAAACTATAGAGCTTTTAAAAGGAAAAGTAGCCCATACGAAATTCAGTATTTACGAGAGTATTAAAAAATAAATTATGTGTCAGGTGTGAGAGAAGCTAGCGTGCAGTGCATGCTGCAAAAGCGGAATGTCTCCCACATTTTTCAAGTCAAAGTTGCCCGATCACTTCCGAAGCTGTGTTATGTACCAATGATCTCGCACTGTGCGTTGTGTAATTGGTGACTGACGATATTTCACTTTGCTTACTTGTTTTTTATTTATTCAGTTACAGTATGTAATTTGTGGTAATTTTAATACCTTGAATTAGGAATAAAATACTTTAACGTGTGCTAAAGGAGCATGGCAAAAGCCATATTTGTTTACATTAGAAGCAGTAGCAGACAGAATTTTTTTGAAAATAAAATGATTTTCTTTAAAAAGTACTAACTTTGTAATTCAGTGTAATTTATTTTCATGAAATTTTTTAATAAATGTGAAGGAGTTTCATTAAATGTGAAGGTGTTAATTTAAAATGAAATTGAAAATTTCTTATCATTTACCGTTGGTGAACTTCAGTTCTTGGAGGGCGGGGGGAGGGAGGAAACCGTATTAAAAATGTTGCAAATAAAACCTTAAACATTCAAATAAAAATTTGGCGTATCAAATTTAATTTACTTCTGTTCTTAAAAAATTGGTAGACTGTCCTTGAAAAGTTCTTAAAAGTCCTTGAATTTTAATTGTACGTTGCAGTAAGAACCCTGCCTCTCTTTGCTTGTAAAAATTACAGTTAGATATATCATGTGTGTTTTAGGTTATAACCATTTTTGAACGTATTTCATTTTGTACCATACAGAATGTTCGTGGCGACGACTACGCACGTATTCGCTGCGGACTGCTTGTTGACTGTTTTATGTTTATTTCTGTGCACATACACTTTGGTTATGAAATTATGTTCTGTCTTGAAAATCTTTAAAATGTATGCATGAATACCCATTATCTCATTATCAAAAAAATATGTTCACAAATTGCCCTCATTTTACGCTGTTTTGACTGTATTTGCTTGTCTTGACAGCTGTCGTTACGAAACAAGAGCCGGCAACGATAGGCAACATTTGATGTGAACTTAGAATACGAAACTGTCTGGAACAAATGAGTATCGATAAGTAGCTATAGATTTTATTGTTACAAGAAAATTAAAATAAGCTTCTTTAACACGTATTCATGACACAGTATGCTTGTTTCCAAGTTACAGTTAAACCTTTGATTCACACCCCCTGATTTTAAATTTTCCATTAGATTTTAGACTTTTCTTTGGTCCCATTCACTGTTTTACATTACAGCCCTTTTTCTTTCTCCAACTTTCTGCATTTTGCAAAATTTTTACTTGTCACTTGAAAAGTGTAAATGAAGGGTTTAACTGTACATAGTACCATATTCATTTAAAAAGTACATATTTTAAACATTGTGTAATATGTTTGTCCCTCAATTATTATTAAATGGATTGTACATAGTTTTTATAATACTTTATATTGTTGCAGAGTGTGGAAAGTGGAGCCGTTACAAGCTTTTATAGGAATGTTTTCCAGCCTAGCAGTCCTAGTCGTCTACCCCTGTCATCTTCTGTAAGTACAACATACCTAATTTGTGATGATTCCTACTTTATAATGGTTGTGGCCATTTTTACCAAACATGAGAGTTACAATAGCAAAATGACTGACGTCCTAAAGGTAGTTTTTCAGAGAACAAAAAACTGTCTGTTGTCTCCTGTACTTGTGTATTAGTCAGATGTAACTGTAGTTTCTTGGATGGAATGTAGTGTTTCCACACTGTTTTTACTATTTATACCATCACACCATTGAGGCTGGCTACTTCCTAAAGTGCTTCTTTCAGGGCTTTTGAAGTAGGTTTTTACTGGTAAATCAAGACACTGTTTAGCTACATAGGGCAGTAACTGGCCATTTCGATAACACTCTTGCTACATATTTGTTAGCACTTTCAACACTATTGCAGTGATGTGATGCCACAGCACCTTCATTGCAGGACTGTGGAGTCAGTATACTAAACTTTAGACTCAGACTTGTCAGTTTTCACACTGTCTTACTCAGACTCTACCTTGACTCACAAAAATAGACTCGGGGGAGTAAACTGGACTGGCGTTGGGTGAATAAGAACCCATTTAATACTACGGAGTAATAGGAGCTCTACATGTTTAATTCTGCATGAAATTTTTCAAATTTAAGTGAAAATACATTCAATTGTTCAAATAACACTACTAATAATTTTCTTGTAAAAATAAGATAGCGTCTCTGTCTCCTTTCAGTGATGATTTTACAAATCTGGTTTTATTTTGAATTTTGAGTTCAGAAAACAACCTCTTGACACTAATTTGGGTCGGCGGCAGTGTAGTTACTAGTGATACAAATCAAAATGTCGAAGGAAAAATGTAAAAATGGATATTATGTGAAATATGAATAATATATCTAATCTTCAAAACAGTTCGCTGCTTAGTTCAAGCTATTTTTGCTTAAAGGTTTCTTTGTTTTAGAACATAAAAACAAATCCAAAGTGGTTGAGGAGCCATGGTGTGCAGAAGTTCTGTGTAATGACCCAGTATTAGAATTGTCAGCCAAGGCAGAGTTTGAGTAGGAGTCACAATGTTTTGATCTACTACGATTCCACCCAAAGTTGCTTAAACTTAGATTCTGCAGCTCTGACTCCACATCTGTTCTTCCTACGCGTGTTCCTACAATGATTCTGATTCCATCTTTACTCTGAACCTGAAGTAGTCTGTGCCAAGTGTCACAAGCATTAAACTGACAAAAATACTATTCATTCTGTAGTCACAGTAGTGCTATATTATTTTTTTGTACTCTTGCTTTTAGATGTAGCTCAGTGGTTAATTTAGTATAACATAGTTAAGTTTTGTAGGCTGTGCAACCTATAATATAGAAATTTGGTAAGTGATACCATACTTATCCCTTGTTTTCGCTGTTGGTCCTATTAATTTTGTAGGCCTTAAATTGTACTAATTACTAAATTTTACATTACTGGCATCTGTTCAGAGAGGGTTTCAATTTTGGGCATTTTGCTGTATCATTATGCATTCTCCTGACTGTTAAATACTCCTTAAATTGGTTTTTGTAGTGCCTGTTAGTTACTCCACTGCATTCCAATTTCAAGTTTCTTTCTGCATGTAGTAGTTGCCCTGATCTGATTTTTTGTGTGTGTGTGCGCTACTTCAAAAGCTCCTTTTGTCTTCAGGTCCAACACAACATTTGCAATAGACTTTAAAAACACCATAAGAGAACACTTTATTATTTCTACTGTATATGATCAGCAAATATTTTAATTCAGTTTAACTCTTTGTGTTTTCTCAGGCAATATTTTTTTATATTTAATGTATGTTGTAAGAGGTCCTGTTTTGAAATAGTACTTAACTTTTTATTGGAGATCCTAACAGAATTTCTAACAAATTTATTTGTGAATTTTTTTATTTGTTGCTGTACAAAAGCCATTTTGTGTATCCATTTTAGAAGTGTATAATTATGTTTATTATTATTTGTTGATATTTATTCTCTGGCAGCTGTATTGTTTCCACTGGTTAAATTAATCTTTAATATGTCACACTAGTCTGCAGTATCTGAACAGCCAGTTTTCTGTAGTGATGCAGAAACATTTGGGCATTTGTAGTAATTTCTTTAGCAATCTATTTTATGTTATTGTGTGTGTTAAGTTGGCTCGAGTGACTTGGGACCATGAGTAATGGTGGACACTATGTACGTTGTTGTCGGTTGTATGGCATTGTGTTATGTATATAGTGCAAGGGACATTAAAAGATGGGAGGAAAACATAACATGGCGCAGTCTGCAGCTTCGTGGACGCGATTTCGGTGACAGCCTGTGAGTCAGGGGTCAGTCCACAAAGTGTTATGAAATAGCCGCCGACCACCAGCCTCCAGGTACATGGCAAGCAATACTGCCCCCTCCTTAAGTCTGTTCGTCCCGAACAGAGACAGCAGCCTCAGGTCCATCGTAGAGGGCCAATCTGTCAACGCGTACAACTTTAGGTCCTCTCGCCAGAGAGCCTAGACGAACAATACGAAACACCACATCATTGGTCTTCTTCACTATTTTATAAGGGCATTCCCAATTCTTCTGCAGCTAACACGAAGTGTTAAGTTCAACTGTCAGTCACAAGAGGAGGACGATCCGTTCAATTTGTTTGTGCAGGACTTTAAAAAATCTCATGAAGATTGTAAGTTTAAGGACCAGACGGACAGTGTTGTGAGGGACTGGGACTGGATAGTTTTAGGTATCCGCGACAAAGGCTTACAGGAGCAGCTGCTACAGGAACCGAATCTGAGTTTAGAAAAGGTGATAGAGCAGTGTAGGGTGGCAGAGCTGGGCAATCAGCATGCCGACGTGATTCAAAGAAGCCAGTTTATCCGATGCGAAGACATGTTGACACGCCGTGTGATGAAATTCAACATAAGGAACAAGTACAGGGTCTAGGCTTCTGGGTTGTGGCCGCGTGAATGTCACATTTCTTCCCGACGTTTCGGACAGCATTGCAGCTTCCATTTTCAAGGGTGAAGTTTCTAGTCGCAGTAACTATTTCCTTCTGAGCCTCTGCGAAGTCCTACTGCCTTTATATACTGTACCTGGGGATCCAGACAAATGTGTATACTATTATCACGCTTGTGGACTACGACTAATGAATTCATCCATTCTGTGGGGTTTTCGACGTTGGCAACAATATGCTCTCTAGTTAACCGTTCTAACTCTTTTTTGAGGGGCTCACGAAGAGCAACAGGGACTTTACGAGGAGCATGTATCACAGGTTTGGCATCCCCTCGCAATACCATCTCATAGGTGCCAGGCAGCTTTCCTATCTCATTAAAGTATTTTGGATAGCTCTTAACATACTCTGCCAGATTAGGTTCTAGGTTATGAATCCGCACTGCATCTACCTTCCGCACTAAATCTAACATGATGCACTCTATGAGCCCTAAGATAGAACAGTTGTCGTTCTCAATAACATAAAACTCTATTACCCTAATTCGTCCATTATAGGCTCATTTCAGAAAACATTTACAGAGGAAAGGTATGTTGTCACCTAGATAGTTAACCAACCAGACATGTGAGCCCAATAAACATGTCGTCGTACCAGGCTACAGGCCAGGTGGAGTTGCACCTGGTCACGGCAGGTGTTCGCAGTGTGTGTCAGTGGCAGGTGTGCACTGGTTGGTAATGGCAGATGTGCGATACTTGAGTGTGTGTGGCAGATCAGTGACGGTGGCAGGGCATGTGTGAACTTGACACAGACGTGTGACACCTGCCATCCCGGCCATCTGCCAGTGCAGGACACATGGCTTCGCCGCCCCCTCCCTCTACCAGTGTATGAAGAAGGCAGTCTGGAAGCAGCGGCCGTGACGGACAGAACGAGAGAGACGTGGTGAGCTTCGGGACTCTGACTCGTCCACCGAGAAACGTAACGTGCGTGTGCAACTATCTGGCTCAGGGTTTTACTTTGTTTCGTCATTTGGAACTGGCTCTCTTAAGGGAAATGGTGCACGCTGAAAATCAGTCATGTGTGGGAATAAGCCGCAAATAGGCTTAAACCGTCCACAAACGCGTACTTGTATGCTATCAGCGCGCAGTTAGATCGTATATAACGCAGGGAGCCGCTTATCGGCAGTCAGTTGGCCGCGAGCCTTCGTAGAGCGAGAGTGCGCTTCACTTCGCTGTGCGCTATG
>PNEQ01126386.1:0-10577 GCA_003012365.1 Medauroidea extradentata
GAATGTTCGTATACCAAAGGGGCGAGTTTGTTATCATTGATTGTATTTGTGGTATGATTTATGTCTTTGTATATCAAGGGGCGTGATTATTATAACTAATGTATATTTTTTTGTTTGGAGTAACTTTGGATATTTTCATATGAGTTTGGAGTTTGAAGGAATTGTGTAATAACTTTGTACCTGAATTTAATTGTTTTATTGGGTCTTTTAAAAAAAAGATTTTCCAAGATGCAAATATCTTGTGCCCACAATTAAATTACGAAACTTAAATAATATTTTTATTTTTTTTTGTCTATGTTTGTGATAACATCCCTCAAATTTTTGCACCTGTAAAAATCTGTCTCCATCTTTTATTATTTGAACATCCATATTGGGTTTCAGATGGTTTAAAGTGAAATATTGAAAGTTATTGCACTGTGTATTTAATTACAATGTCTTCTAGTGATGCTGCGAACGGTATTTTAGGTTTATTTATTGTGTTAGAGACTAAGAAAATAAAGCGAAAAAAAAAAAACGCACGTTGTGGTGTAAAAATTGTTTGATGAAGAGGAAAACGTACTCACACGTAAATTTGCTGAACGAGTTAAAGGTGACCCCAAAAGATTGGCACAACTCGATACACTGGTTTTCTTTTTCGCGTGACGTATTGTAAAACACACGCCAACAGGCTGAAATGCCACTGCCGGCCGGAAGCCTCGCCCCACACACGTACCAACTTGCCTGCGCCAACTTCCGGCCAGCCGGATGGACGAACATATTTTCCTTCGATCACCCGCCGCCTGTACAGTCTGAACTGACAGACCAACTCGAACCCACACACTATCTGTCCGCCGGTCTCCAGCCGACTGTTCAGGCAGAATTGACAGGCTTGCCGGTACGTGTATGGCCGCCTTTACGTCCAGTTCAAATTTTCCAGATAGAGTCAAACGAACTGTGATCCAAGTGCAGTCGTGGAATAAAATATGTATACCCCTCTGGATGTTAGCTTTTCATTAAATTAATTCGCACAATTTTCTAGTCTCTGTGCATATCGCGGTTACTCCTGCACGTCGTTTGTTCTGGTGTACGCTGTTGTTATGTATAAGTTGCACTCGAACAATGTTTATGGCCGACGGTTTATCAAGTTACGCCCAGAGCGTAACGCTACCAATAATTCTTTGATAGGCGGTAAGAAGATCATAAGTCTTTTAAAAATATGATGGACCTTGAGCTCTTCTTACTAAACACTATAGAGGTAGTAAGGATGGTACTAGTATTACACTACATGTTAATGTAATGAGATCTGTGCCCTATTAAACGCCTACTAAAAGATGCAAGAATAGTATAGGCTAAGTCTCAATTGGCTATCATTAGACTTATGCCCTTCTTACCGTAAACTAAAGAATTAGAGATGATGGTTTATCTCGGGAAAATTTGACTGTTAGCTGGGTTTCAACGTACGTTCAGCTTAACAGAAGATTACTGGATTTCGCTTGTACGTGGCGCTGATACCCAATTTGACTGAGCCAATAACAATCCCACTATTGTAATATATGATAGGGACCCCATCTGCAATTCTGCTTCATGGATACTGGCAGCGAGTCTTATGTGAAGAGCCGTATCTCATTTGACTGAGCCAATTACAATAACCTTCCTGCAACACCACACATCTGTGATTTGCCGGTAGAATCCCTAGGCTCGTGACAGTTAAAATATCCAATCGCTGACCACGAAGCAGAACTGCAGATGTGCACGTAAGGCACCGGAACAAAGTGGGGCAAAAATATTTCCGCGAAAATCAGGGGTATTTACGAAACACGTATTGGGGCAGCTTACCTACAGAGTGGATAAAAATAATACGAACTTGCAACGTAAACAATCTTTGAAAGAACTGTGCAATGGGAGTGCACCACTGGATTTAGTTCCTTGGTCATGCATACCAGTGGCTAGGCGTGGCTGTGTTCCAAGGCGTGCGGTATTAGCAGTGACTATACGCTTTGAGTAGTTGTATTGTTGCAGAGACCAAGGTGTTTATATTATAAGTACCTTGCCTCTTGTACGCTACTGGCTGTGGAGTGTTCCTGGCCATACAAGTCAAATGGTTCCTCAGACATGTCAGTGTTGTGTATAGTCATTGCTGGGCACCGCACATCTTGGAACATTCCACGCGACGCCCCTGATGCATACTACATTACGATATAGATGACTGTCAAAGAAAACTTAAAGATAATAAAAAATAAGCAGTTTAGTCAACTGAATACATACACCACATAATATTCCATAAATTGAATCGGGTCAAGTAAAACAAGGACAAACAGATAAGAAATACAAATCAAAAATCAAAAGAAAACTCGAGACACAGCCAAGGCCAATCACCCAAGTTTGAGGTCTGCTTTAGCAAAGTGACAAACAGATTAAATGTATGACCCACAAAATAAAAATGCGACACACCAATGAGACGAAACATTACCAACATTATATGTTTTCTTTGACAGTCATCTATGGAGTATGTCCAGTGAACTAAATCCAGTCGTAAACAAGCATAAATTGAAGTGTGTCTGAACTACGGGGAGGAAATAATGAAGTGTGATTGTTCAGTTGGGCGGACTCCCAGGTGGGGAACAGGTTGGGCGGAGGGCAGAGTGATGGACCGACTAGCGTCCTCGCCGCTTAATGAGGACCTTGAACCGGGTTTTACGCAACGTGCCGGGAAGGACGGCCGGTAGCCGCATACCACGCGGATACGGCAGTCTTCTAGGAGCTCTCCGGGGTTGTCAGGGGAGAGGTGGAGCAGTTCTGGTGCGTCCCCACATATCACCATTATCTCGCAGTCTCTGTCTCCTCGACTTCTTGTCCTCTCTCCACGGTGTCTCTTAGGCGACGAGCATCTCTCGCTCTCTTCGTCGTGTTGGTCGACGGCGCCTAGCGACACCCGACGACCGCCACGAATGGCTTCATCTCTCATGCATGTGGTCGCCTTCAATCCCGTGACGTCACACGCACGTGCCTTACTAGTTTAATAAGTAGGGCTAGGAATATTTCGCGAGTTCAACGACCAACATGCTAGAACCCATTATCTTGTGTATACCGAAGCCTTACCATTTGTCCGTTACCTGCTACTCATTCAGACAATAGATAATGAACGAATAGACGGGGCTTGGGTATGCATAGGAAATTTGATTCTAGCACGCAGGTCATTGACCTCGCGAATTTTTTCTAGCCCTATTAATAAGGTAAAGGCCCTCCTTTTTTGACACGTGGTGTTACATTAAAACTTAGCAAATAAATATTTTTTTTACATAAATGCATTTATGGTAACACCGAGCAAAGATATTTGCTTACGATAAATCCCAAATGAAGCCGCGGGTAGCGCAGTTGCTAAAGCACTCCCCTTCTGCCAAGGCAATCCGGGTTCGATTCCCGACGGGGTCGGTCCCCGGATTTTCGCACGTGGAAATCGTGCTAGACGATGCCGCTGGTCGGCGAGTTTTCTCGAGGGTCGCCCGTTTCTCCCGTCCATATCATTCCGGCGCTGCTCCATCCTCACATCATGTCACTCCTCACCAGCGCTTAAGACCTAGATGACCTAATGCTGGCCAACATTTCTTCGTCTGGACATGAATAAAAAAACCGCATTGAATACTTTTTGTATTAAAAAAAATGCTGAATTTGAAATACAAAATTGCTAACATTGTGTAATTTTTGTAAATGCAAAAAAAAAAAATAATGCTTTTTTTTCATGCACGACTAATTCTATCCCGCGACACCATCCTTCGGTGTAAATTATTTCGTTTATATAAATCAATTGATTTTCATTTCGTGTAGTCTATAAAACGGTTTTATGCAAATTTTGGCTTTTACTTGCAATCATACGAAAACTATAAGAGGTAGAAAATTTTCATTACTGTGAAAAATAGTAACAATTTATGTCTATAAAACAAACAATGTCTCGTACAAACATAAAAGTTATTAAAATAATAAAAATGTTGCATGAACTCCCCCCCTTCCCTCTTTTCAGACCTGGCGGACACAAATGTGTCCATTAAAATTTCAGAAAATTTCAAGGTAAAATAGTTATAATAATTGTAATAACTGCAATAAAAAATTGTTGGCTACAGTTTTGTATGCCTATTTTGTGGTTTTTCCCATGGTGCCATCTGTTGGGCTCTGTACAAACTAAAAATATTTTTTTTTTCAGCATTTTTGTCCGGAAAGCAGAAAAATAATTCAGGTCTGAATCGCTAGCTGACATGGTGACAGCTAACACTGGGCACATTACTGAGCTAACCTACCTACCCTGCAAATTACTTACGGGCACCGCCTGTTACGCATCTAAAATCCTAGGCCCCAAAGGAATATCGTAGATAAGACACCATATATAGAGACCTGAAAAATTAGAATTTTCTTTCAGACACAATCTAGAATCCCAGCAACTGTAAGTTCGTTTTACTTTCACGATTTGCCGTTGACTTATCTGACACAGCCTTAAAGTTGATGAGCCAATAACAACATTGTAACTAAATGCAGGCCCATTTCACAGTGTCAGCGAGCAACCAATGAGCAGCTGTTGTCTGTTCGAATACACATATATTCTTGGAGGCTAGCCTATATGTCAGTGCACCCGTGAATTTTTCCCGTCTCTAACCAAACACTGTTTCTAAGCCCTCAGACATATCTAAAAACGGCCTTTTCAGACTGCCTTACTTCCAAGACGTACAGACTTTACACGTGTAAAATTATACGGTCACCGCTAAGTAAAAATGTATCAGCGGGAATCTTGCCTACTATTTCAGAGCTTGACTCGTGGCGTTGATGCTCACTTCGAGGTCGCCCTTATAGCTTCGTCGCTTCTGAGCCTGTAACGCGAAGATTTTTTTTCTTAACCTACCCTAATCTACTGTGTTATGTTAAGGAGCGGGACTAAGTGCGTCTCAGGGCTGAGCCCCATACGCCTACAAGAGAGAAGTTTCATAGCAGAGGCATGCATCGCGGCAGAGAGGGATTGGGCAGACATGGCCGCAATTGGGGCCATGTCTACCTCCCTAAGTGTACCTATAGCTAAGCCATAATCTAAGAAGAGAGAGGGAAAAACCGGCATAGTACCGTAAAAAACCCTCTCGACAGAATAGGAGTGTAACCACTCAGCAGTTACATGCATTAAATATAAAAATGGCACTGGAAAAGTAGGAAGGCCCAGGTTGTTAGTTGAGTTGTGAAGTACGCGTGGGGCAGGAGGTAGGGCGAGAACTGTATTTCTTTATTTATTTTCCTTTGATTTTAAGGATGGCGCTGGTTTTAACCAGGGTGTAACGCGAAGCTGGGCGGCGCACTTCATATAACAGCTTGTGGGCGACCCCTGACGGCGAGTTCTGCGAAGCTGTGAAGTTGTAAAGATCAGGGCGAGGCGGCCACAACCCACGACGCCCACCCTCAGTGGATACTTTCACCCGGTTACTTCACACCCGCGGGGGCAGCGCCTCTTCGCGTTCAGCCACAGCTCTTCAAAGTCCTTTCACTAGGTGCCGGTACTTCGCGTGAAAATACGTTTGCTCTACTTCGCTTCAATCCCTCGCCAGCATATCTGCAGGATTATTTGGCAGCGTGTCTTCGTGTACAGGCATCACATATTTGACTGTGCCAATTAGAACAAAAACTCCGAGTTTAAAAAAAAATTACCACGAAATAAAGCTACACATAAGCACACAAGTTATTGGTAAAGACCTGAGATTTTCTTTCGTGCACAATCTCGAATTCAATGACGTGATACTTTCGAAATAAGCTCTGGAACCTATTCAACACCCCTACATTGTAAAAAAAACTTCCTGAAATGTTTAGGAAGTTATTATCCCAGACGCAGTATGGGACAGTTTCCATACTTCCGCCTTGTAAATATGCAAACTTTTACACTTGTTACAATACAAGTCTGGTAACTGGAGTATACATTTGACTGTTTTATAAAAATGTTTAGGAGTGCTACCATGGATGTCTGGGAAACTATTCTACCATACCTACTTTCTTAGCGCTCCAATACGCACATCTGGTAAATTTACAAACTATTTTTTAGAGTGTAGAGAGCGACAAGATAACGATAAAGAAGCATCTAAATATAGTCACAATCAAGTTGTCTCGTTATACCAGCGTACAGTCATTGGGCATTTGCTGTCTACTTGAGAACACATACGTTCTTGTAGACCAACCTACACATGAATTTGTCCTGTCTCTGCTGTAATACAGACGTGGAATGACGAGGCGGATCATTTGACACGGGCGAACTAGACCACTTATTGGCTGCCCGAGGCTATTGATATCAGCCCCGTGTGTGTTTGGCTCCTGCATGTTGCTGCACGCTTCCTTATTGGTCTGGCTGCCGGCTAGCAGGACAGCCGCCTTACGCTGATTGGCGGTAGGTGTCTCCGCCATATTGCTGGCCAGCGAAGCCACTTTGTGGCATGTGTGACCGAGTTTGCCATCCTGCCAGCTATTCCACTTCTGTATTCCTAAATATTCTGTGATTTTTTTCCAATGCCTTGCGTAGAGGCATTATTTATTTGACTGTGCAAGACCATCGTTTCTAACATATGTTTTCTTGAATCCCACTTTTCAATTACCGAAATAAAGTTTTTCTGACAAAATTGGCGGAAATTGCAATAATAATTGAGTTCTGCATGCGAGATGAACGAACAGTATTTCCTTAAAACAAGACAAAGAAAAATATTAGGCAAATATGTTTTGGTTTAACTTAATCAATTATTTTCGTGTCATGCAGGATGAGCACATGGTTTTAAATATAGTAGCTACAATATTTCGTAGCAAGTATTTGGTAAACGTTTCTCTCTGTGTAATACTGTAGTAATTGTTATCTTGTATTAGAACAAACTTAGTACTTTATTGTCAGCAATGTATTCATAAGGCAAATTCAATATACATGAGATTCCTAACTCATTATCGACAGGTCAGAGGTTAAGTTAAGGTCACAATCTGCAGTCGCCTTGCCACGCGACTATACAGTCACGTCGACTAAACCGTGTAGGACCAACCGGCAGTCGAAAGAAGAACACTAAACTAACGTCGGACATCGTTTCCTCTTGTAAATAAACCCACGCTACCATATTTTTACGTACGGAGAAAAGGACGAGTTGGGCTACATCTCTCCAGTTCCCTGAGAGTCTGCGAGATCCGGAGACGACCGACCTTGAACCCTATCGACATCTTCGACAATGCGATGAGGCAACGGGAGATTTCATAACTTCCCTACCTGCCTGACTGGCCTTGCACCACGTCTCGGGTATGCTCTTCCATTCTTCCGCGTGCCTCGCTACTGGAGAGAGAAAGCTAGAACGACGCAGTTGACGAATGTAACACCACAAGAATTAGACCGCAATCAGGAATACGACAATACATGCAAATTGCGTGTTATTATCTGACAATGGACTCTCCAAGTTACTGTGTTCTCGTCTGAATTCTGCTGTTCGCCGATAGCTTGTGTGGTGCACTTGAAAGACTTTCTCAACCATTGATGTAAAGAGAGCTGTAAAATTACCACTAGAACAAGGTAAGGAAATATAATAAGAATGTTTTAACGACAATTATATCTGTAACAACAGTAACGGAAAATAAAGATGTATGATATCTAAAATTTCTTTAATATGTATTCTATTTTGTAGTTGTGTTGAAGTTGCATAAATTTACCCAGAAGAAAAGTTATGACACAAAATACAAAAATTCAAGGTGGTGACGAAATCTTATTAGAGACTCATCTTAAACAAGCAACTACCTTTTCTGTGCGTACGTCTTTAGCCCATGACGTCAGTAAAAAGACAAATAAATAGTTATAAGAGAGTCTCTTGCCTAGTTGCTGACCTCAGCGGTCAATGAGACGGGGACTCAAATGCGCCCAGTTACGAGGAACGATAATCAGTCCACTTTGTGAGCTGAGCGACTACGCAAACACACGCCAAGGCAGTATTTTAAAAGATACTCGCTGGAAAAAAAAAGAGACCCATCATCTGGCGGTTGACGGGGAAACTCTGTCTAAATGACAATAACTGGGTGACCGGCAGCTGGAACATTTGATACGTTAACACTACAAAAACACGAGCACATTATGAAGCCACTAAATGCTGCCATTGGTGTTGGTATTTATAATTCTCTGCAGAATATTCAGTTTAATATGTTCTTTGTTTGCCCACGTACAGTTCAGCAATGTGCTGGACCTTGGCGCATGCGCGATTCGCGGAGCAGCACCGGTTATTTATTTTTTAATGTAGCTTCATTAAAAAAAACTTTGAATTATAACATTTCTTTTCTTATGTTTTAAACCAATTTAAACTTAGCTAAACTAACCTAATTGTTACAGTGGATGGGGAAACGAAGGGAAAGTAGCCCTGCGCATGCGTTCTGCGCGATGAATTAACAAAAATGAACATCCAATAGCGAGAGGGCGACTGAAGAGTTCACAGCACGTATTACTTGGGCAAGGCAAATAAAAACAAAAGCTGGCGAGAGTGCAACCAAGGCTGTTAGGGCGGGCATGTAACAACTTGCAAGACCACGCTGCAACAACCGACTAAACGCCTCTAGTACGACGTTGAAACTAGACTGCGAGTACTTCCCTGTTTACACGCCAGGCGGCAGCACCTGTGCCGACCAGCTGTGCAAAGCCCGGTCTACATTCGCAATAACACACACACACACACACACACACACACACACACACACACACACTGCATGGCTGCACACTAGTTGAACGTACGCTAAACGGTTTGCTACATGCTATGTACCCCACACAGCATACGGATACCCATCTAATGATACTTAATTTTTGTTAAAATTCGATTATCTAACGCAGAGATGCTTCTTTTACAGTAAAATAATGGCGAAAATACACTTAAAATAGCAGCATAAGAACTAATTTCAAGTTTTTTAAGCACCATAACTCTGAGAAAATTCCCCAAGTTTCTTCACTAGATATCCCTTTGAACGGATGTTTGATACAGTGTATATTTTATTTATTACACAATTTTAAGTTACACGGTATAGTAAATAAATTGTTTCAACTTACGGCTCATTAGAACATATTTTTTATGAAAACTACAAAAAAAACTATTACAGTTCGCGTATTTTTTTCCTTCATGTTGTTAGTGACACGGTACGTACGAAATGAAATTTCACATTATTTTTCTGCTGAATTATAAAATTACTATAAACCGTTGCACAGATTACGTGTATTTAACGTTCCATAGATTATGTGTATCAGACACAATCTCAGTATACATAGGAAACCTAGGGCATGATCAGTGTTGTTGAGTGTGGCGAATCTTATTATATTGACATGAAATGACGTGGCGTCTAATTTGATACTGGCGAACTCCGCCGCTTATCGGCTGCCCGAGGCTGTTGATACCAGCCTCGTGTATGTTTGGCTCCTGCATGTTACCGCAGGTTTCCTATTGGCCTGGCTGCTAGCTACCAGGGCAGCCACCTTACGGCTGATTGGTAGGGATCCCTGTTTTGTGCGAAAATAGTTTTGCCGCAGTTTGTTCCAGTGCCTCACGTACACATCTGCAATACTGCTTCATGGTTATTGGCAGCGTGTGTTTGTATAAAAAAAACCGTATCTCATGAGCCAATTAAAATTAACGTTCCTGCAATACCACACGTCTGTGATTTGCCGGTAGAATCCCAAGGCTCGTGACAGTTAAAATATCATATCACTGAACACGAAGCAGAAACTGCAGATGTGCACGTAAGGCATGGAAACAAAGTGGGGCAAAAACGTTTTCGCGAAAAACAGGGGTCCCTAATGATTGGCAGCAAGCTTTTCCGCCATGTTGCTGGCCAGGGAAGCCATTTTGCTGGCGTGTGTGACTGAGCTCGCCGTTCTACTAGCCATTTCACTTCCGTATTCCTAAATGTACTGTGCTGTGAGTGAGGCGAGTGTGCGCGAACCTACCTGCGCCCATGGCTGTGTGAAAACAATGGCGCGACCAAGAGGCAGGTGCGCCGTCGACACAAACAACCCGCTCCCGGCGCAACAAGCACGCAACACGCACGTCGGGGGCGAGTACGTGAGGTCCGGGGTTCGACCTTTCACCATGCCGCGACAACGTTGTCGGCGCGCCCAGTTGCCGAGCAAGCGCAGTACAAGCATCGCAGTGGTCTTTCAACGATCCTTGCAATGGGTTCGTGTTATAAAATAATAAAACAGTTTTTTGGACGCCGTTACAGGCGAATGTTGCCGCATTGCAGAAAAAAAAACACAATAAAACAAAAGTTATTCTTCCTTTGTTTTTTTTTGTTGTATTGTATGTTTTTCTGCAATACGGCAACATCCGCCATCAATGGCACATACAAAAAAAAAACTGTTATGTTTACAATCATCGCAGTTGAACTTATAACCAGAGACATGAACTTTTCGCGAAAAGAAATTTGCCTCACTTTGTGTCAGTGACTTGTGTGCACGTCTGCAGACTTGCTTCACGGTCAGAGATTGGATGTTTTGACATTCGTGTGTCGTGGGGTTTTACACGCAAATCACAGACGTGTGGTGTTACAGTAACCTTATTGTGATTGGTACAGTCAAATGAGAAACGTCACAG
>PNEQ01126387.1:0-106000 GCA_003012365.1 Medauroidea extradentata
ACACAAAACTGACTAACAAAAGGCGCGGCAAGTTATGTGTAACTGGGACTCAGCCCTCCCGGTAGGCTACGCAGAGAGAAACTGACGGGTGCCGATAATGAAAAATTATGAGTACATTAAAACCCTGAGCGGGGCCGTCGATGGCAGGGAGGAGGGTTGAGACACAGTGTCTTAAAAAAAAGTTAAGGTTCCAGAAAATTCACTAAATACTGGTGTGCTAGAAATAGGAAAACAAAGTGAAGATGAATCCAGGGTGGCCACACGGTCTGCATCCTCGCGCTTCAGACATCGACGCATGACATGTCATAGGAAACTGCTGCTAAGGCAGATTCATTTGGGAGAAACAATGTCACAGACAACTAGAGACTATTAAAGTTTACGAAAGGTACACTAGCACTTGAAATTTTGTAGAAAAGTATTGATAACTAGTTTCCAGAGGGATTCTGATTTCTGATAAAGTAATGGCAATGGGTATGAGGTTCATGTGGAGCATGTTGAATGTAACAAGGCAAGACAGAATCCAAAATTTTGTCGTACAGAAATGTGCAGAAGTAGAGGGTATAAATGATATTACTGAAAAGGTGCAATGAGGTATATAGCCACGTACAGAGAATGGGAGGAGAGAGAATGCCAAAGAAATTACGGAAGTTATGTATATAGGAATAAGATCCCAGAGGAGACCGAAAATGAGATGGTAAGAGCAGGTAATAGAAAGAGTCGACGATAGAAAAGAAGATTGGGTGAAGTGAAGGAAGAAGAATGGTGGCGAGACAGCGAGAGATGGTAGCATTTTGTTATGCAAACAGCAATGGTCGATGATGGTGATGATGATGATGATTATTATTATTGTTATTATTATGACGATGCCATTGTTTCCATAAAATACATTTACATGAAAGTTTAGGTCTCAAACACTTTAGATTTTCATGAAACATCGTAGAACGTGTAGTTTACTCTTGAATTATAAGCGACACATAAAACAGCACAAATGCATTAAAATAAACCTGTAAAATAAAAAGCCTGCAAAAATTACTGAAAAGTAATGCTGAAAAACATATTATTAAAAGACGCAATTTATGGTACACACTCATGGTGCGGGCTCGGGACATACATCTGAAATACTAGGTTGTATTGTATTGCACAGTATGACAGACAGTGGGGAGGAGGATGTATGAGCACACATCAAGTAGGAATGGAACATACACAGACAGATAATGCACTGCATTTCAATGAAAGCGAGGCAGCTTAAAAAATTACGTGAGTGATGCAAAACCGGGTTTGACCCTGGCAGCGACATAAAAGCAGGATAGTGAAAGATCCGTCGATATATGCAAACATTCTCTTACAGGGAGATCTTGGACATATCGTCCAAAACCAGAACAGACATTCGGTGCAATATAAATATTTAAAACCATACTGGTGGAGATGCGGGCCTTGAAAAGAATATTGAGGCATCTGAAAGGCATGATTGATTTGGGTATAAAGTTTGGAGGAAACACCTCCGTTAAAGAGTTTACTGGTTAATGTGGCTCGGATTTCTCTGGAGATCCTCGAACCACAAAGAGTACCACAGGGTTCATTACATACAGCTGTGGTTGACCAATCAGCTTGTGTACAAGCAATCAACCTGTTGTGGATCTGTCTACTTCAGAAGTAGCATATGTAGCTGCAAACTATACTGAAGAACTTGTGTATGTAAAGACTGTACTGAAATAAATTTTGAGTGTGATAGTGGTCGCATAACTTATCATAAATAACTAAGGTGCTATAAGTGTAATAAGAAACAGAGTGATAAATTGTAGGGCGATGCACATTAACGTGAGATTCCACTACGTTAATGAGAAGTTTTGTGAAGTCATGCTAAAAGTCTCCTATTGGCCTAGTGAACATCAGAAGCATAACCTCAAATGTAAAACTCATCTCAAACATGTGATATGTTGAAACCGAGAGAACTATGTGAAACTGAGAATTAAGGGGTAGTGTAACTAAATGTCGCCTTTGTACGTATTTAAAAGAAAATTTCAGTTAACCGTTCTCTCTATTAAGGCCATGGTCCACCATTTATACTGCATTTATGATTTTTTTAAACCCTAAACGAGATAAGATATGAAAAAACTGTTGCACAGTTTGGTTGAAAACCACGTATATTGTTAACTAGATTTTTCAAGACAAAATGCACAATAGTTTAGGATAATTGAAGAGAAAAATTTCAAAACCAGACATCCACCTTGTCCTAGCTGTAGAAAAAAGTGAATAAACATTACATTTTATAGCACTAACTGAGAATAAACACACCCATTTCAATAAGACATTTGTTTTTTTTATGGAGTCTGAGTTAATACTCGTATGTAACACATCTTATTTATTTAGAAAGGGAATTTTACTCATTTTCTGGATTTCGGACGTGTCTGGTTTTGAAAGTTTGCTCCTCAATTATGCAATTAAGGAAATTCCAAATAATTAACCAATTAGCCAAATCTGTAGAGTATTTGGTATAGAAAAAATAGACTTTTTTGTTAAAACAATTTTTAACAAAATTTTGCACCAGTTTTTCGATATATTCTTTCGTTAAGAATAAAAAAAATTGTCGTCAAAACAGTAGAAATTATGGCTCATGGCCGTAACTGGTGATGCATTTCTTGCCATATTAGTATTGGTTGTTGATTTGAATCATCTTTGAGACTACGAAAAAGGATAAACTAAATAAATGTGTACGCATTATGCAAGTTTGGTCTATTAGGTTTAAAATAATATAACTCTCAGTGAGTTTTATTCTACAAATATCGGATTGAAGTGTATCATAAAAATGTTATAAACTTAAACAAAATCTGACTATTGTTATGTCATATTGCTGATACATTTATGGTTTGTAACGTGTTTGTATGCCAAATCGTCACCGTTATATTAGTCTTGTTTATATAACAAATTGTCATTGTTGTTTTTCTGGTTTGTACGTCAAATTTTCAATATTATTTTCCTTATTGCCTTGTAGCATAGGTAATTGTTTGTAACAAAAGTTCACTGGAGGTTAAAAAAAATACTGGTAACGTAAAACACGAAAATAAAGTTAAAGCAAGCTCGAACAAGCTCAACACTTGCAAAAGTCTAATGAGCAAGGTGGCTTAGTAAAATTAAAATTGAACACAATATTATCACAAGTGCGAGCAAGGCTTGCAGATAGTTGCACGAGTAAGTTTGCTATGTAAGTCAAATGCAAGTGAAATGCAAGGTAGTTATAATTTTGCATGCTATCTGACAATTATTACTTCGTTTCATTATACTACATTTACCCACGGTAGGGTGTGGAATATATTAAACGAAAATATGTATTATAAGAATACCTCACATTAATTTAGCTTGCAGAACTGTATAAAAATGTTAAGAATAAGAAAATTTGATTCTAAAAGCTTAATTAACTAAACCGTCAATTTTGTCATGTTCTACAACCTGTTATTGTAGTAAAGTTAAAATTATAAAATTATTCAAAATAATTACCAGCGGTAAGATGGCTGTATATATTCCTACAACTAAATTTATATAATTTTAAATTTACGCATTAAAAATCACACACGCACAGACACACAGACACACACACACGCACACACACACACACACACACACACACACATATATATATATATATATATATATATATATATATATAGACACACACACACAAATATATATAGACACACACACATAAAACAAAGTCGGATTAGTTACACCATTTATAACTCAAGAATTGCTAGACCGATTTTAATGATCTCTGATTTTTTGGATTCTACTCCACCCCGAATAGCAGAGTAACTATTAAAATATCGTAAAAATTCACGTTATATATATATATTATGATATCTATTCTTCGATAACTCCGCTAGATGACGCTGCAATTGGGGGGCCGCAGGTCCCAGAAACATAAAGATGGCCGAAGTCCCAACTTAGAAGATGTCAACGCAAATGCGATGACGAGAGCCGAAGACCCAAACTAAAAAATACTACAGGGACATAAAGAGGGCCGAAGGCCCGACTTAGAATGCGTCAACACAAGTGCGATGGTAAGGGCCGAAGACCCAAACCGAGACGTACTACAGAAGCAGAAAGAGAGCAGATGGCCCGATTTAGAAATCGTCAACGGAAGTGCGACCGAGGCGTACTACGTCAACTTCCAAAGTGTTTCAAATCCGGCGTCTATTCGAGGGCCAATTTATACGCGAGCAAAGCCGCATACACACACATACACACACATACACAAACATTTGAAAATTGTGCTGTCTTACCATGTTTTTCTGTAGCTCACAGTGATGCTAAGTGCACGATGAGATAGTCTCTTAGGAATTTATAAATGGAATCCCATGTATTTATATTTAAGATTTGATGATAAAACTGATTGAAAGAAAAAATTATCTAAACACATAACACCGACGAACGAGTTAATCATTTACAAAGAAATTTCTTCACGAAGTTGCTAAGACTTTGAGAAACGCTTGAGCAGCCTAATACCGCTATTGCTAACAACTTTTTTGAAGTTTGAGTTGTAAAATCTTAATGGTTAAAGTGTACATAACTTGGTTTAAAAAGTATTTCAACAAAGTTATTTTTTTTTTCACATAGTTTTGTTTACCTATTTTTTATGTGATTTTCAAAGGGCACGAAAAATCCTTAAAAATCAGGAAAATATTGCCACTTAAACAGGTTTGTAGTAAAAAACCTTAAAGCCAAAAAAAAAAGTAAGATTGCCACTTGAACAGTTCTGTAGTCACAAAACCCACGAAAAATAACCTTACAGCCCAAACGTAAAAAAAAAAAAAAAAAAAAAAAACACTTGAATAGCTTTATTGCATTCAAGCAAGTGGGAAAAAATAATAATTCTACTTTTGAAAGTACATTTTTCTCTTATAAAACAATTTTCCTATAATGGCATTTCAAAGCCAAAATTTGCATGTTTTTAGTTCATACACCCCCCCCCCCCCGAAAATCAATCAACATAATGAAACGAAAAAAATTCGCAGTAAAACTACATTTCATGGGCTAGGGCTTTAAGTATATAAAAATTCAATACAAAATATTTAAACATTCCTAAAGTAGAAAATAAAATTTAATTAAGCCCATAGCCCGGGACATGTACTTTCACTGTGAATTTTTTTTAATTTCATTATGTTAATTAGTTTTCGGGGGGGGAGGGTATGTGAACTTAAAACATGAAACTTTTGACTTAGAAATGCCATTATGGGAAAACAGGCTGAGGTAATTTTTTGTAAATAAAAAAAAGTACTACAAAGTGACATCTACAAGACTAACACTGTTTCATGCAAATATAAAATTATGATATTTCCCTACTTGAACGCCCTTAAGGTTGAATTATGACAAGCTGCAAAAACTGTTGAAGTGCAGAAATTTGTTTCTGAGTTGTTTTTTTCTCCGGTTTTTGTGTCTGCACTTGAAAGCAAATGTGATGAAATCACAAAACCAACTAGAAAATAATTTTTGTATAGGTTTTTAACATAATTACGAACATTTAATAAACATTGTGCAATTAAAATTTCATAAAATTAAACACTCTTTTTAATCGGACCATAAGTTCGCCTTCGTCAGTGTTAAATATTTTGCTATTTTTAATTTAATATTTGTTATAACGTTTAAAATATAACTAGGTACACAAACATTTTTATGTATTCGTTAGCAACGTCTTTGTCATGTACTTGAGTCTTTAGCATTAATAAAAGAAGCTGAATAAAATTGTAATTTAGCACAATTCCGAAAAGTTGCTTGTAAATATCAAACAATTAAATTTTCATAATTTCCACAACTATTAATTTTTACGATTATGTTTTTTCTTCGCTTTTCTCGCACTAGTACATAATAAAATATAAAAAACATATGAAATACATATACTGAAATCTAAGAGATAGCTTTGATCATCGGCCACGTGTCCTCAAATAACTTCAAGCCATGATAAAAGTACGCAGTGAAATTAAAAATTGTAAGGAAGCGTGAGACAGAATGTAACAGTAAAGAAAGCGTTAGTTGAAATAGCTAGGGAAATAATGAAATGAATGAAGAGGTTTTGGTCAGCTCATAACCGTGAGATTTTCGGCGCTGGAAGCGAATGTATAAAAATCTGATAAGAACAGCAGGTTTCCCCAATATCATGAGTCGCCGTTTTGCCAGGATGATGCGTTCGTTTTTAAATAATTTCTTGCGCAAGAGTCAAATAGACTATTTCTTGTCAGAGACTTTTCTTCCAATGTACGTCACATGAGTGAGATATTTGCTCAGAGCTTGGCCAAAACTGTTTACGAGAATTAGTTCTCCCCGGTATAAGATTCAAGAAGCCTGGATATTTTTAATGTACGTAGCATTGATTTATGTACCACCACCTCTTAACATATATAATGGCAGCTTTCTATCATTTTCTGACCATTTAGCATTTGGTCTTCCAAACCTTCTTCTTTCCTCCACCCCAAACCTTCACATAAGGCGCCTATGGAAATTCGAAAGGGTAGGGTAGGCCAGCCAAAATTTCAAGTTTTCTGTGTTTTAAATACTACCCCATATAAGTTTATCCGTGTTTGAAAATTCAACTGCTGGCCTCTCAGTCAACTGCTCAAACTAATATTACATTTATATATGAACATTTTAGGGTCCGGTAGTTTTCGCGAAAAGATTTTTGCAGCACTTTATTTCAGTGCCTTACGTGCGCACCTGCATCTCTGGTATGTGGTCAGTGATAGGATGCCGTAACACCCAGCGTGTGGAGGTTAAACCCGCAAATCACAGACGTGATGTGTCACAGTTAACCAAGTACTAATTGGCACAGTAAAATTAATAATAACTCTGCACATGAACACTTTGCAAATAATCATGAAGTTGAGGTGCAGGTGTACACGTAAGAGACTGAAACAAAGTGGGGCAAAAATCTTTTCGCGAAAACTGTCGGGCCCTAATAATAGTGTAAAGAATGCACCGCGAATGTACCATTTAGAAAATTATTTGTCATGTGGAAAATATGTAGGCTTTTTTTTTTTTTTTTTTTTTCATAAATTTAAAACCTTGAATAGCATTGCAGGGTTGTTCGAATTCTGGTAACCGACAAAACGTGGCCACGTGACTGAAATAACCTACCCTACTCAAGCCAATGACTTTTCATAAGCGCCTATGGACTTGAAACTGTCCTGTGATTATATTTTTACCGGAAACGAACTCGTTATGGAAATATTTTAAGATACTGATTTTATTATTTTATTTGTTAACATTGTTCTTAAAATAACGGCGAGACAGTGTTCCCATACCAAGTGATGAATAAGTATTCCAGCAATGCGCGTGCTAAGTGATGGAACGCTCCAATTCTTTTTTTTTTTTACAGGATTCTCCTCTCGACAGTACAAAAACGTACCAGGAGTAATTCTGAATTTATTTTCCCGTAAAAAAAAAATGCAACAGTTTAACGTTCAGTACGAAGAAATTAGAGTATACAACTAAAGACGTGGTTTTAAACCACGTATGCGTCTTTTTCTTTATATTTTTTAATTCTTCAGATTTAATCTAATACATAAGGGTAGTGATAATTAAGCAAAACTCGACGAGATTCGTCGGATTCGCATTAATTATGTGTAAATGTACGAAGATAAAATTATAATAATGAGGACTTAGATTCATAATTGTAAGGGTAGGGTACAATTTTCTGTAGTGATACAATAGCATTACCTCTTTGAATTTTGTTCATTAAGCCCACCTTACGTGATGCCTAATTTTTAATATCTCCTATTATATCCATGGGCACATAAGTTAGTATGACAGATTCGCAGCAGTGGCTATAGCAGAATCAGTGCGTTGTTTCTCGCTCATATTCATACGATACCTAGAGTGGTAATAGAAAACTTAACCTCTCTTTAAAAAAAAAAATGGACACGGTTTTTTTTAAAGGACGAGAACTGTAACCGAAAATGGTGGACTAGACCTTGGCTACAGAAAGTAAATAAATTGTGTGGTTATGGTGTTCTAGCAATACTTCGAAACGAATAATGGTTTATTTACTCGCGTCATTTTGTCATGTGACGACAATTTAATATAACCAGTCTTGAAATTTTATGGTCATGTGACCAACATAAAGTGGCTGCGATTGGCCATTAGGGGCTTATGGGTAGAAAGCAAGCAGAAATGCAAACAGAAAAATAGGGCATGTAATATTATGTTTCTGGGCAAGCTTTCAGGTACGGAATCTGTTATGCCCAGAAATAGACCCATCGGTGTTGTACAAGATATGGTTAGCTTCGTGGTTATTTTTTTTTTTTTTTTACTGAAATGAAAATGTCTTAGCTATAGCTCACATGGAAGCAGAAATGCTAAAAGAAAATGGGCATGGAAACTGCTACAGAATTAGGCATCGTGTGAGGCCGGCCTTAAGAAAACAACGATTGTATTGGGAGCTGGGAGCACACAGTTAACTTTTGCTCGTTCTCCACTTCTTTCTTCACCTCTAAGCGCAAAGATTAAATAGGCTTCAGTCATCCCTTCGAGGAATTCTCTTACGTTTTTTTACTTTTTCAAGTGCCGGCCATTTTGGCAACTATTCTTGGAAAGTCTGTACGGCAGGATATATCCGAGTGCGAATTCCTTACAAACGACTTGTTCCTCTGGATACAGCTTTCGTGTTACCGATTAATTTAGTCAGTTATGCAGGTGTTGAGATGTTGCTTCGTCACGGTTTTGTTTCTTACCAACGACACTTAAAAAAAAAAAAAACTTTTTTTTCTCGCAATAGTGTCATAGTGCCGGACACTGCGTTGGAAGGGAACGGTTTTACCTCCAGTAGCAAAAGACACTGTCCACCAGATAATAAAAGTTCCTGTAAACTAACCGTTTCCAGTGAGAAATTTTTGTGTGAAATTCGTTTGACACAAAGTGAAGGTAAAAAAAAAAAAAAAAAAAAAAAAAAAATTATATTAAAAAAATAAATAAAACAAAATCCAGGGACATTTTGAAACTCAAGTCTGAAGAAATTGACATATGATTATTGTGATTAAGGGGGCGCTTGACTGAAAAAATTTATTGTATTTAACATTTTTAAATTTGTACAAGATATGGTTAGTTATGTGGAAATAAATTGTGGTTATTTATTTATTTTTTACTGAAATGAAAATGTTTTAGCTTTCATAGTCTTTTTACAATAGCACATCAAAGTCAAAAAATTACATAACACGGTTTTGTGATGGGAAGGAAAACCAACAGACTTGCCGAGCTGAAGAAATTTACACTGGATTACGATGTTAATAGGTTACAGAGTCTCCCAAATAACAACAAAAATAATTAAAAAATTTTATATTAAAATAATATTGATATTTGAAATTGAATCTTATAAAATCCGAAAACTTTTAATAATACAAAAGAATTAGTTTTCTTGTTTTTATACAGGAGACCTTGTAGCCTACATCTTAATTTTTCTGCCTGAATTTTTTCAATTCGGTAAGCCAGTTGGTTTTCCTTCGAAGCATAAAACCGTTTTATGCACATTTATGCCATTAAAAAAACTACGAAAGCCAAAAATGTTTTATTAGAGTATAATATAGTCACAATGTACGTCTACAAAATAAACAATATCACGTACAAATATAAAGATGTTTGAAACAACAAAAACGTTTCGTCAACCAAAGTAAAGAATTTGACCAAATAGCAAATGTATTGGTGAAGACGATACGATAGTAAGCAACGGCGGAGTACGAGGGCGGGGAAAAAGTGTAGGCCTACCCGAGCAAACCAGTTGGACAGTGGCAACGTCCGTCCTGTTCCCTAATTACAAAAGCTGGAAGTATGGGAATCCGACTCTGATCAAGTATAGGCGGTTCGGAATAAAGTGAGCACTAAAAAAAGCCCTGCTTAAATTCTATTTTCAGCCAATTCGTATCTTACCGCGCGTAACGGCTAACGACACGAACGGTCGAACCTCTCTGGACACGTCACTTGACGTTTGCGCGTGTACGATAAATTGTGCAGTCGGTAGGAATCTATATAATTTGAATAAAAACAAGTTTATTAACTATATAAAATACAATTATGTCGACTTCGTATGATTTTATTTCAGTTTTGTTGTATTTAAATAGGAAAATACAGGGAACTATTTTGCGTGATTTCGCTACCAACCATACAAGCAGTAAGGCAACTATAGGTAATGTTGAATTATATGCAGTAACGGCTAGTGATATTTTTCAAAGGTTAAATTTTTAGTGCTCACTTTATCCCGAACGACCTATAGGAACAGGCAAGTACCCTTACCACTTAGCCATCCACAAGAGTTCAATGACCGACATATTTTGAGTTACCGAAATTTGATTGG
Organism: Medauroidea extradentata; assembly: GCA_003012365.1. NCBI lineage: Eukaryota > Metazoa > Arthropoda > Insecta > Phasmatodea > Phasmatidae > Medauroidea > Medauroidea extradentata. The sequence continues at coordinate 10,331 of PNEQ01126387.1, forward strand.
TAACAACTAATAAATAAATGCCTCCTTGTCAACATTTTCACTTCCTGGACAATACTTCGAAAATGTTTATCTTTTAATACAAATAATGACATAAATCTTCGAGGAGGCAATCCTCTTTCTCGCGCTCTTTCACTCCGTCGCTGTTCCTTCTGTAGCGCCTCATTTCATGTCATCAACTCATTTATCTCTGATTCGCCATGTTGGGGCTATCAATGTAGGAGAATCCTTGTAGTGGTATCCGGTCCCCAAGCCTCCCGTAAGGGACATTTTTATATTAAATACAAATAATATAGCCGTGACTCGTAGATTAAATTCTTCAATATTCTTTTACGACCAGTGCGTGTCCCATAGCATGCAAATCTATATTTATTTATTTCTATCTCTCTCTCTCTGTTTCCTCTTTAACTTTCATTCTCCCTTTTCTCGAGGGCGGATTGCAATAATAAAACGGTCTTAGAAATACAGGCCTGTACACTAGCCTATCTGCCAACGCTATTGGGTTGACCCCTTTACGACTAGTATAATGGTGCTGTATTAAGGTTCCTATCTACCTGCGCTTGAAACGCATTGCAGCGAGTTGGAAGAAACATCGCAACGCATATTACGTTTGTACATCTGTGAAAAGATAACACATTTCAAACAATGTTACTATCAGTTTAAAAATTAGGATTTATTTTCGGAAACACGATTTTAAAGACCCTCAAAATGTCTAAAACAGTTTTTTTAAACTACCGTATGTAGGAAAATTCCAGCCGGATTCGAAAAACACAAAAAATAGAAATAAGCGCTGGAATTTGAACCATAAGTATGGTAAATAAAATAATATGATCACCGCTTTAAGTCCCATAGGAAAATCTATAATAGTAAAGCTGTGCGCTAGTTGCTGGGTTTGCACGTAGAGGCGATAATGAATTACATACGCCGACCGACTTCACTCTTAACGCTCCATCGGTTTTATGCTTCGCGCGCACCAACGCAGCCAACCTTTTTAAGAACCTTAAGATTATGATATGCCATAGTATTACTAGAGCCTCCAGCGGCTAAGACTTAACTTTACTACTGGTAGTTCAATTTACTACAAGTAGAGGCTCATGTGCCTGACGCATGAACGGCATTGTAGCGTCCCGCGTCTATTCTTTTCTACGAGAAACAGCTGAACTTATTCACAATACGTTTATCTACGAAAATAACACACGGTTAAAACTAGGCTTCTATCATTTCGCCCCTTAGTAGGCAAAAAGGCCAACGTCTCAGTTTTAATATTAGGTCATAAACCAATTTACTGTCATTAACAGTGCGTGGTAGATAAATAAACACTGAAAACATCAATTGATTTCTACGCTTTTTTCGAAGCCAATATGTATAAAATACTCAATGACAATCCTAGATAACGGTATTTGCCAACTTCATGAGTATATATTTATCCAGAATTACTACTTCGTTACGCGTGATCTCTTGCGCCGCAGTTAAATGTACAAGGTTCCGGCGTCAGAGATTGTGCCTCAGAAGTTCGTAACACTGGAAACAATTTTGTTTAAAACGTTGGCTAAAACTATTGTCTAGGATTGCTATTGTTTAACTTTCGCAAATCGGCTTCAAGAAACCTACAATTATAGATTAATGCTTTTAGCGTTGAAATATGTACCATGCCCTCTTAAGTTCGAGAGAAACGTAAGACATCATAGTGCCCTGGAATTATACAGCTACAATTTTATCTATTGGTTTTCGGAATATGTTTTTATAGAATTTCTTAACAGTTTTTTTCTTACTATTCAAAAGTTTGTTAAATGTTACGTTGTTTTGCCTGAGAAGGGGCGATTTAATAAATTCAACATGCTAATTAAAAAAAAAGGTTTTGGGGCCCCTCAAAATGTCTACAAACAGCATTTTTAGACATCTGTAACTGAAAAAACACCACCCAGATTCGCAAAACACAACTTTGGAAACATGAGTTGGACTTTACTACAAACTTTCATCAAATAAAATTGTGGGGTCGCCGCTTTAAGTCCCGTAGGTAAAACAGTAGTAGGAAAACACTGCACGCCAGTTTGGCGCGCCGCGAATAGAAGCGATGCTGTTACCGTACAGTATGGAAAGATGAACCTTATCGCTTCAATGTATGCGCACATCAAACGAGGAAAATTTCATCCGGTGTATCGCCCTCTTAAAACAGCACCTCTATATCAGTGGCGTGGACGACTATTTTCTCCTACTATCTCAGTCAATATGAGGACCAAATTTAAACTTCAGCGTCTTCTGTGGTCGTGATCTGGAATAATAAAAGCCTCTCACTTGTCGCTACTACGGTATTAAAAATACAGGGCTGGACACTAGATTATCTACCAATGGTACTAAGTCGATTCCTTCATGACTGAAAAAGCGGCACTAGTAATGCAGTGTTGTTTTAACAATGCAATATGCCATCATACTACTAGTGCCACTAGCGGCTCCGACACGAACTTTCTATTCGTAATTCCGTTTACGCAATGTTTAAAACAACACCACTGTACCAGTGGCGTCAAATCAGTCATTTTTCAACAGCTGTGTCCAGACCACGGTCTATGAAGATAGAGGTCTTGACACTGAGGAATAAAATGTGACTCCCTTCTTGTCGCCGAGCGCTAGTAGTAATTTGGTGGAAGATTTGTCTTGTTTTTGTATTTGGCTTAGCTTAAAATGCGAAGTTGTTTCCGAAATTGCGAGTATTATATCGAAGAAAAAAAATGGGAACGTAATTGTGTATTGGAACACATTTTTTACAACAGTAAAATTTAGTTTTTAAATATTTTAAATGTAGATGCACTTTGCAAAGATTCTAAAATTTTGTAGGGCACGAAATAATAGTTTTTGTGCGAATGTGTTCACTAAAACAATAATACACAATATATTTCTTCAGACTACTTTTATAAACAGTTCCACACATGCCGATGTATTTATGGACATGGAACATGTATATACTATGCCAGCTTACCATATTAACATTATTTTATGTAAATAATTGCAAAAATGTTAAAACGCAGTGTCAAGACCTCTTCCTCTTCGACCGTGGTCCAGACCTGTTCATCTATGGCCGTGCTGCCTACAATCGAACCGACTGGACGAGGCGCAGGTGAATTTTCCGAGTTTAACCAGCAGTGGGCTGCATGCATGCAGAACGAGAAATTCTCGCGTCGACCTGCAGTCTGCAGTTTCAATCAAAGTGTTACATAGTGACAGCATAAATGTATGCTAAGAGAGGCGATGTCGCACAAGATAGCGTCCAGTGCGTCACGAAGTATGTGCAGTGTAGGATAAGGGGGGAAGGGGAGCGAATGGCGCTGTGTAACATTTGCAAAGCAAAATACAGTTTTCGTAAGCGATGCTGCCACTCAAGGAGTTCAGGCTACACCAGAACAATTTGCATTGTTGCTAACCTGCCGCTGAAGGAGTCAGATTGATCGCTTTCTGTCAGTCCGCAAAAAATACGGGAGGCCTTCACAATTATTTCTTAGTTTCTCCGCGGCATAAATGTGTAGGGATTTTTTGCAGGACAAAGCTTACCTGATAAATTAAAATATAAACACTCAAATCACGGGACACGTACCCGAGAAAATCGCATTTCGTAGACACTTTTGTAATTTCGGTAGAGTATTGTCAAAAGCGTGCCATTTTTATTTCTACGGAGTGAGATGGCGGAGTGGTAAAACACTGGAAGATCATTAGAAAGAACCTCTGTTATGTTCCAGATCCAACTATTCTAATATCGAGCTTCCTTGGATTTCCGGAATCACTCCAAGTAAATGCTAAGATTGTTTTATCACCCATGCCATGGTCGCATTACTCCACGTCCTTGTCAGTCAGAGATGCACATTCAGTTTCTATTTGACCTCCTTATCGTCAGTCCTATCATATGTGGTTCGAAAAAAAGTGAGCTCTTTTCATGCACTAGTTAATTATTCCTCTCAGATAATTTGTATTTTCCTACCACTTTTTAGTCTAATCAAATCTCCTCATAGAAAAATTAAAATTTATGTAGATTGTACAGTACTTTTAAAAGTCATTGATAGTGGTCACTATGAAAATATCTTTTAAAATTATTATTTTAATCAAGATGATCTTAAAAGGTTCTCACAAAGATCACCTGTACTTGGATACAATTTGTAGCTTGGCATCGCGTGATATTTCAGAGTACAGATCTGCTGGTGCTTGCAACTGCCGTAGCTGATTCGTATCTGCACGCGCGCCAAGCCTGATTAATGGCATTCACGTGGCAAAAATGCATAATTTTATATTTTCCCGGCACAGCGTTAGTTTTATAGACGTTACTTGTGTCTACATTTTCCACTTGTGAAACATTTGTAGCTCCCATAGTTTTCCCACAGCGGCAGGTGAAAGTTAAGATTTGCAAGTTACGGGAACATGCAAATAACGAAAACCAACTCACTTACTCGAATGAAATACTTTACACTGAAATAAGACATTATGTGCCATATTCTAAAAAAAAATTAAAAACAATAAATATCCATGTATTTAGAAAATTTTCGTTACTTTCAGAATTTTTTTTTAATACAAAGGAATTTCACTGGGTGATTGTAAATCTTTTAGCATAGGACCCTTAGTATCTAGTTTTTAGTGAAAATTATTTGATTCGAGTTAGTCAGGTGGTTTTTGTTATTTGCATGTTCCCATAACTTGCAAATCTTAACTTTCACACGCCGCTTTGGAAAAACTATGTGAGCTACAAATGTTTCACAAGTGGAAAATGTAGCCACAAGTGACGTCTATTAAACTAACACTGTGTCGTACAAATATAAAACAATAAATTTTTGTCACGTGAACACCCTTAACGCGCAGGGTTGCCAGATCCCGACTCTGAAAGCCTGTGAATTGTTGAATCTTCACAAAAATTTTATTCGTTTTTAAAGTGTAACCAACGGGAGGAAACAAGTAATGTTTTCCTTCGGTAGATTGCAAGTAACAGTATAATGAGCATTAGTTGAGCAACGCCAACTGTAGACAATGTATGAAGCTACACCCTATTACTTGTGATGTTCAAATATTTATATAAATTCTGTACAGCAAATTATAATGAAAAGTACTATTAATCTGTTTTCTCGTAAGTTGTCATCACACTGAAATGCTATCAAAATTGAGAAATTACGTTTACGTCTGTGAATGATTTCTTTCTATTCAACCACCACAATACTTTATCTTCTAGGATACTATATTGGCAATCATATTAAAACCCTTAATATTTTTGCCAAAGTTGGCTTACAAACACTACTACTCTGAGAGTTATTCATTATGTTGCCAAAGAATTTTAAGCACTTATATCGATTAGTGTGACCAAATGTAACATATTTTGCAAATTTAGCATTTTGTTTGACTGTATTTTGTGGATTAGAAGTAATAAATGGCTTCAAAAATTAATTCTGTTCATCGAATATTAATTCTTAAACAATAGGTTAGGTAAGTATATTTTAAAAAATATCAATAAAATTTCGAAAGTTTTTATTGCCAATAATGGTTCAATATTTAGTTACACGAATGTGTCTGCCTATTCTAAAGTAAACCAAAGTTCTTTAAGTATATTTACAATAGCCCTAAGATCCGAATCTCCTCCTAGTGTCCCTAATATAATTATACTCATCCACGTAATGGAAACCGTTACAGTGCACTTACCTGTTAGAAGGATTTAAGGATAATGCTAAACAAAATCATGTCTGTTAAAAATATTACTTTTTTAAAACATATGATATGATGGTACTTGCTTTAAAAACCTAAATAAAACATCTACAACAGAGCGTAAATGTAAGTGTACTTAAATAATGTCTCGTCTTCTGGGTTCCTACTTTGTCACTATCTTACAGTTCCGGCCAAAAATGAAATAAAAGTTTGCTTTGAAAGTACTGAAAATAGTTCTCGTAAATCTTCAGATTACTGTTTATAACTGCTATGTATGTGCACCTGTTACGACTGGGTATGAGTAATCTTTTTCAACTACTTCCAACGGAACGCGTTTTCGTTGAGTAAGCTTATTGACTCTGTAAGCAGTTACAGTTTTACAGATTATGTCCAGCTTAAATTGTAGCTCGACTGTAACTCTACGCGTGTGCACTCGTAATCATGTCCCAGGTAAAATATGGAAATCCCAAGGGAGCTAAATTTCAATAAATTAAAATTTGTTTTCCATACAAGTTGTTGGTTAGTTGGTTGTATCAGCAAAAACTAACCTGTAGGGTACCTACCTGCGATCGTTACCAAGTCCTGCCTGTTTCCATTTAAAAGATTATTCATATAACATTGATTTAAAACATTTAATACTAGTTCGTAATATATTTTGCTGTGTTACGAACGGCTAAGTATACGCCTGTATGAACGCTCACACTATTGCTATGTGAATTTTGTAAATTTGACCGTGACACCAGTTACTCAATACACACAGAGGTGTTCGTTTCAACACCTTCAAATAAGCTACTATGATCGTTACAGAATTTAGCGACCTTAGTGTTCGTATATACACGTGTCGAACAGAGACTTTCAGGAAAGTACAAATAAAATAGAATTTTATTGAAGAAAGAACTTCTCGTGAGAAGAAATAATTGTTTGATATTCTAACATATCGTTAAGATATCGTTGAAATACCGTAAGTGGGGATGATTTTAGACACGTAGGGTGAGTTTGGGAAACTTTTGTAGTATTTTTGTTTTCCGTAATTTGTTTACTGTTATTAAATATTTGTTAAATGTAATGTGGATATTTATTATTCGGAATTTATAGCAAGCATTTTTTTTATTCAGGCCCATCATGTACGCGAAAAATATATTATTTTTAATTTCCCAAAATCATCCTACATATCCAAAATAAGGTAGGCCTAATAAATTATACGTCAATATGTCTAAACTGTCATTAGGCATGGGAATCATGTGCTGCAAGCTCCTCTAGACAAATTAGTGCCACAGTAATTCTAATTTAAGGTTTGAACAGTAATTTTTTTTTTAAATTAGAAGAAACGAAAAATTTTCTCCAGGGAAGTTTTGTATTCACTTCAAATATTACTCACACGTTAGGACCAGGTATTGTGATCTCCATGTTTTCTCGGGAAAGGTCCATTATTCAGTATTTCTGCACTGAGAAAGGAAGTTTCATTATACATTTTTATAGAATCCGAAAATGTGGTAAAAAAGAGAAAGTAGGAAGGTACAGTCATAGCAACATTTAGGTTTGTGCTTAAAACCTTGTCCTTTATCCACAACAAATTAAGGAACCATTCCAGCATTCGCCATGGAGAGATTTCGGGAAACCAGGGAAGACCTAAATCAGGGTTGCCGGAGCCGGGATTCGAACCCGCGTCCTCCTGCGTGCGAGTCCAACGTGTTACCGTCGTGCCACCTCGCTCGGTTTTATAGTTAAGATAGTTGAGAGTAATATCCCGAAAATCATCGGCAACCAAACCATTTTAACATTACTATGGGCCGTACGAAGTTTCTCCTCGGAGTCCAAAGTGATGGATTTTGACACAATGGCATGAGGGAACTAAATAAATGTTTCAGAAATTGCTAAAATCCTGTGAATGGAAATACCGTGACTTAGCCTTGGGCTGGTGTAAAGTGATCTTTCAACCAAATTCAAACAGTTTTAAGATGTGTGTAACGATGCTTGACTGTCCCAGTTTTAATATCACTTAGCAGAACATTTTTGTTCAATGTTACAATTAAATTTTTTGTAGTTCCTTATTTACGATCGACAAAATTAGAGCTGTATGGGTAAGTATCAGACTAAAAATGTATTAGTATATTATTTATCAGTTTTACTTGTTTTTCAGCAAATTTAAATTATTGATTATTTGCTGGAACTAACAAGAAAGTTTTTTGTGTGTTAAAATAATACTTAATTTCCTGGAAATACGCTAGAAAATAATATACTGTGGATGTAATTAATGACTTACAAGAATACTAGGAGCACTTTGTCTACAAATGGTGCCAGGCATACAGTGAGAAGTGAGAAATTTAAATTGAACTTGAAAAGCTGCTGTCTAATTCCGTTAAATCAGTCGTAGTGTAAAGTTAGGAATATTTGGTGTTATATATAATGTTTTTCAAACAGAATTAGAGAGAATTTAGTCAGCAGGTCATTAGCGCTGGTGAAGGGTGCCATGATGTATGGAGCGGCGCCAGAATGAAGGGGCGGGGGAAACGGGAGATCCCCGAGAAAACCAGGCCGACAAGCTGCATCGCACGTCACGATTCCCAAATGCGAAAATCTGGGGAACGATCTTCGCCGAGGATCGAACCAGGATCATCTTGGTAGACGGTGAGTGCTCTAACTTCTGCGCCAACAGCAGTCCCTTTTCAAGCAGAGCATTTATGTCTGCGGTAGCAAAAATGTTTTTTTCTTCCTTATTAATGATAAACATAGTAATAAATGACAAAAATTTAGCATGTTTGAGTTTCTTAACGTTTTAAAATATCCTTTGGTAGAAGCACTGATGCTGCCTGTTGCATTTAAAAAATTGTTAACTTTTCATGAGGACGAATGATGCAGCACCTGTCAATTGGCAGAGAGAATAAAGAAGCTAGGACATTCAAAAAAGCTTCCGTTTATTATGTGCCATATATTCAAGGCATACCTGCAATGAAAAAGGAACGAGGTCATGTCATTTATTCACCACGCTATTCATGAATAACAATAATCTGGCTCTTTGAGCCGAGCTTTGATGCATCCTATTCAACAAAGAAACAATGCATGTAGCTGAAGATCTTACTTAAGGCCATGCTAGGTATTTTTACAGTACTTTTGGAAAATATACCTTACAGCAACATATTTTTTCATACCAAAGAATCATTTAAATTATAGAATTGTAACAAAAATAACATAATTTCTACCTTATATTTTGCAGCAGTAAACCTCATAGTTTTTCAGATTTTTGCACCTAAAGTATCACGAATTTTGTTATGAAAATAAGCTAAAAATCAAGCAAAATAATTTTTTACTAACGAATGGGGCATTATTTTGCAAAACGCGTACATATAATTGTGCATCGCATGACTTCTATTAGGCCTGAATTTTTCGAAGCTATCAGATTAAAAAGTTTGGAGGATTTTGCACAAATGTGAAATAAAAAAGTATCTAGCGTGTCGTTAAGGTGGATTTGGTGCATTGAATTTATCCGTTTTTAACACGTTTTTAATAACTAGCTTTCATACATCTTTATCTGTTCGGTATACATTGTTACAATGATGCCCCGAAACAATGTGTTTACATAGAGTTTTATTAACTCGAAATCTGGTCTATCTGTTTGTCTGGTACAAATTTGCAATCGATTTTAAACAAACTTACCAATGAGCTAGAGACTTGAAACCTTTATCATAGCTAAAGAACTGGATAGCAATACCATACAAGAGAGGAAAAGTTTGGAAAAAATAATCGTTTATATAAAAGTCTTTAGTTTTTAAAATATACCACATAGAACTAACTTCCTGATGACCTAGAGACTTGAAATTTTAAACGCAGCGAAGAAAAATTTCACACACAAAACAGAAAAAGCAGAAAGTAATTATTTAAATAAAACGTATTTTTAACATATTAAGTTTTTAATAGGAACAAAAACAAGTATAAAATAATGTATCCTATGAAAGTGACTAACAATCTTATTGCACAGCAAATGTTATGAACTGTTGTGCAAGTTTTCTCAACGACATCTACTCTCTATACTCCTTATATTTATTATCTATTGCATGCGCCTCACGTTTTCACGTTTTATATCTTATAAATATTTTCACAGGTGTTATTTTGTGCTTTTTTTGTCCGTTTTATAATGTGGTACATTAAAAATATTATTATTTACATAATATTGCTTTATTATTTCTGTTTCAATGGAGATATGAATGGCACGATCGGGCGTAGGTAAAAACTTAATCGATTTTCTGAAATTGTTGCAACTTTAGTATCATTATTATTCCGTAACGGAAAATAGCTAAAGAGAAAAAAGCTATTTACTTACGCGAGTGATGACATTGGTCACAGAAGTTACAGAAACCACGCCGTGTGGATTCGAAGAAGTGAATGTCAACGTGAAAAATGTAAAAAATCTCTTTTTACCCCATTTTATAAGAAACGCTATGAATCCAAGTTGAGAAGGATAAAACCCCATTGAAATAGTTCTCTAGCAAAACATTCCTCTATAATTATAGAATATGAATGTCTGTTTGTAAAATATGCGTTCCTATATCATTCATACGATTATAACGAAACTTTGGTGAGTTGTTGTGCGTGAGTCCTCATAGGCTTCTGATAAAAAAAATATACATAAAAATGGAGAGGGGTGAAATGGGGCTGGGGGCAGTTCGGGTTACACAAAAATTTAGTGACAAAAATAATAATTTTTCGACTTTGGTGGGTTGTGTGAGCGCCCGAAAGATTTCTGACAAAAATATTAAGGGGGTTCAAAACGGGGCAGGGAGAAAACCTGAGCAGGGGAGAAAACTAGGCAGGAGTAAAACTGGTCAGGATGAGAACGAAAAAAAAAAAAAAAAAAAAAAAACTTGCGCACTAAATACATTGGCGTATTAAATTATTGAAAACCACGTAAATGAAGTCGCAGGAATATGCTATTTATATACATGTCTGTAATGCTTTTTTCATTGTATAAATTATTTACTTCTCGTATTATTATTACTAATATTATTATAGGTGCGTTCGGTCTCATAACACTGAGGTCATTACAAACGGTTACACACAACTTTGCACAAGAACAGGCACTGGGAGAAGAACTGGCCATTTTACATCAGTACATATATGCCTTCATCCGAAAGTCCAGTTCAAGAAATAAAAATGATTTCGAAAATTGACGTTTGAGTGCTGCGTAAACAGCGCGAAAGTCATGTTTCGATGTTAAGGAAAACCTGAGTTTGGTAATTCAAGTTTCGTGACGAAAGTTAGGTCATCGTTTGCGGTTCAAACAGCGCGAAAGTCATGATTCGTTGCTGAGGAAAACCTTAGTTTGGTAATTCCTGTTTCGTGATGAAAGTTAGGTGTCGTGTGCGGTGTAAACAGCGCGAAAGTCCTACTTCGCTGTTGAGGAAAACCTAAGTTTGGTAATTCAAGTTTCGTGAAGGAAATTAGGTTATCGTGTGCGGTATAAACAGCGTAAAAGTCTTGTTTCATCGTTGAGGGAAACTTAAGTTTAGAAACTCAAGTTTCGTGATGAAAGTTAAGTTTCGTGTGCGGTATAAACAACGAAACTGGGGTTTCAGGAATGGCGAGTACTGCAGTGATCGACTATAGAACAACGAAAAAAAAAAAAAAAAAAAAAAAAAAATATCTACACGATATAATCTTAGTTAGTTGTAAATTACATTTTTTCGTCTTCACTGGAGAGAAATACGACGTATACTTCAGTTTTATCGAAGGTTAGTAAATATTATTTGAATATATGAATGCAAGTGTTACATGCATCTTAAAATAACTACTTCATAATTTCTTAATTTTTCCTTACATTTACATTCTTGTTCACAAACAAAACAGATTAAAATGTACCTTGTTAGTGTATTGACTCGTGTTATATCCCGCCAATTCCCGTTGAACAAACACAATGTCCGAAACTGCAGTTTTTCATTGTGGTGTGAACACTTTTCCAGGTCCTTGGTTTCAAATGTTGGGTTTCCCAAACGAAACTTTCGGGCGACGGTATAAACGTACTGTATAAGATACCTTTCACCTGGAGCGATTTCGGGAAACCATGGAAAACCGAAATCACAGAATCGTCGAACTCGTGTCATCCAAAATACGACTGCGAGTCCAACGTGTTAACTTCGTGCTACATGTTCGGTATATTCGTAGTATTTAAGAAAAAAAAAATGCGTACTTGCCCATGGTAAAAACTTACTTATTTAACGTAGACATAACTATAACCTCTGAAAGAATCTATGAAATACAACACAAAATCTCTAAAATATTTTATCCCAAATGTTTAAATTTCAAAAATTATTCTCATTTCCAATAAAATAAAACGCAAAAACCTTCTCTTCGTGTCATCTTAGAGTTCTAATTGAGTTTCCGTTGCACGTTTTTTTTTCTAATATAATTGTATAAAATGTGTAAGTTAGTTAACATTATGGGCACCTTCCAAAAACTGTAGAAATTTCATTCTGACACGTTACTATATGAAAAATACGAAGAAATGTAATTGGAAATATTGTATACATTTTGAACATAATTTTTTACAAATATATTTTAGTTTAATAATGTTTGTTGCATGGAAATTGTATTTCCCAGGGATATCTTGTTTGTACCGACGACAAATGTGATTTGCCATGTTACTGATGCTATTGAAAATATAAACTGTCTTCCTGAATGAGTCTGCAGTATTATTAAGTAACCCTTTCGGTACTTTAAGCTACGTGGTCACACTGCTGTCCCCATATCAACCTTACAGTAGTTTTTCAGTTGTAGTATGTCTTCATTCTGTTCATGGCAAAAGAAATATGTCACGCAATGGAATGTGTGTTCACTACCCTTCGATGCAATTCATTGCTATAATTTGAAGTAACAACGTGTATTACCTCTGTTTGTGCAGCAAATCACTAGGGACAGCAAGAATTTATAAAAAAAAAATGATTATGTGATTAATTTTTAGTAGGTTTAAATGTTGTCCAACTAGAAAACATATGCTTTGAGAACCGGTAATTTTAATGTAATTTTATGTCTCAAGAAAGTACACCAAACCCTCCAAATAATATTTCAGTTTTCCAAAACACTGTATTTTATCAATAATATAACTACATCATAGACGGGAATATATTTGAATTCCCGAAACGTTGCATTTTGTAACCCCTGATGCAAAAAGCTGTGTGTTATAAGTTTAACGTGAGTATCTGTGGATCTGTGTGTCTGTCTGTGGCATCGTAGCTGCTAAACAGATGAACCGACTTTGATTTAGTTTTTGGTGGTGACTTGATCGCGACTGTTCTTAGCTATATTTCAAGTAAATCTGTTCAGCCGTTTGAAGATCATCAGCTCAATTCTAGTTGTTGAAGGGCTGTAAGCAACTTCTACTTGTCTAATCGATTCGAAAATAAGTATCCTGTGACTTCTATGGTATTACAATAATATGATCACCTTGACCTGATGCTGCATCATCTGGAATCTGCACGATGCCCAACTTCTCACCAACTTACAGTTAGGTTTTGTTTTATTTTTAAATTTAAAATTTTCGTTGAGTAGAACATGTGTTAAATTCTGTCATTTGCTTGTTGTCCAAGTCCACTTATGTTTTGTTATTGTCTAATTCCATATTGTTCATATTGGGAATTTGGTTTTATTTATGTCCGTCTATTGTGTCTTGGTGCTTTCGAAAGTTAACTGAAATCTAACTTTCGAATAGTTGTTGTTAAATATATAAATTCTGACCGAATTCCTCTAGATTGTATTATTCTGTTTTCTCTGTTTTTTTGTACTTTGTGATTTAACACATGTTCAGTCAACAAAACATGAGCAATGGCGAATGTCCACAAACCAGTACATTCTTATAACCACATCGTGTAAGTCTCATACAACATTTGTATCTTTTGTCACTTAACGAAACAGTGTGGCGTACAAACTTGTTTCATTGCTTCGTGTACAGCAATACTGCCACCAGTAACAAAACATTAAGTGAATAGTAGCACCTCACCTTGCGAATGCATTTGCCGTTATAACGAGGCGAAAAGTGGAAAATAAATCAAGTGTATAAAACTTTGAAGAATCGTCAATAGTAATGAAGTCCAAAAAATACACATAATATTTTCGTATGTACATCACTCTAAAAATAGTTTGTAAGTTTGCCAAACGTGCGTGTAGAAGCACTAAGAAAGTATGTATGGTAGAACTGTTTCCCAGACGTCCACGATAGCTTTCCTAAATTTTTTTATGAATCAGTCAAATGTATACTGAAGTTACCAGACTTGTATTTTAACAAGTGTAAAAGTTTGCATATTTACAAGGCGGAAGTATGATAACTGTCCGATTCTGTGTTTAGGTTAATTACTTCCTCAACATTTTAGGAAGTATTTTTACTGTGATAAGTAATGGCTTAGAATGTCGAAACACTCTTCATTGGTTGTAGTACATAATGAAGTAAATGCGGCTTTACATTTGTTTATACAGTTTACTTTTGTTACAGAATAACAATTTATAATTCTGTGGCAGAAGGTTGTACAGACTAATTTATAGCAGGAAACTGGATTTTTTAAAATTGGTATAGCCTAATGAATAGGCCTGTAGAAAAATGCACGTTAACACTATACTTTTCACTGTGTTTGATGGACTTCACAACGTGTTTTATTTTTTTATATTTCTAGATTTTCTGAGACATTTTGTTTTCAGTAGTCTTATAACATCCTGAGCTCATCTTATAGCACAGTAGATTTTTTAAGAATTAATGTATCATTTTCAATTGAATTACCCAAGAAGATAATTTTATTTTATAAGTTTATGTATTTGACGTACTGTACAATACCTTAACAGCCTAAGTTTTGAAGACGAAATATTTCACCTGCAGCTAGTTGAATTATCCAATATAATTTCATAAGGTGATATACAGGATATACGGAAACAAATAATTAAAACCCACCAGAATAGGGTGTACAAATGAAGCATATTTCATCAAGGAACAAAGTATCTAACATCTATAATTTACCCGTTAGTAGCAAGGCAATGTGAAGGGGCAGGTTTGAAGACACAACAGTAATTAGTCTGGGGCACGGTGCACAAAAAGACCAGACTGCTGCAGTAGCATTTCATCATCCTTCCTCATTCACCATAACCATATCCGTCAACTACGAAAAACCATATATAAGCAAGTTGGTTTTGTTAACGTGTCCTAGTAAAATTACTATGACACTAATTTTCGTAATGACGGCCAAAAAATAACTTTAGGATAATTTGCTGTATTTTTCACACCTTCGGAACAATTCCAACCAAACATTAATGCTGTAAATCGGGAATATAGATAAATGTTTATAGGTAATTCCCTACGTCCATTATTTTGTAATGTGGGACCTTATGTTAAAACTTAGCATACAATCAGTCATGAGAACTGATATGTTTTAAGTAGGTGAGAAAACTGTTTTTAAGATGGCGACAATGTAAACCGGTTGTCATGCGTTTTCTAAGAAACTATGCAAATAATTGAATATAATTTTTAGTTATTTTTGTTACAAGTACTAAATTTGTCTACACCAAGGCCGTTTGATTCACAATTTTAGAAGCAAACAATACACTAATAAACAAAATTTTAGTATCCTGTCCCTAAAAATACTCAAATAATTGCTGCCAAATTTTGCTCTAAAGTACTTTAATAGGTCATATTAAATGGCTAAGATACGAATCTTGAAATAAAGGATTAGTGGTAATAATTATAATTTAATTATATAATTTTTCCATTTTGACCAATTTCAACTAAACTTCATATTATGCTGAATTCATGAAATGCTAGCATAAAACATAAAAATAAATATACTTTTTATCCGCCAATTTGTAAAATAGCATACCAAGAGGTAATAGTGCTTTTTAGCTATACCTGTAGAAACCGACCGATTACATTTACATTTGGGATACAAGCATTACTATGATTCGTTCTTTTGACCTACCTAACAAATGTGTAGCAGACAACCAATTAAAAACCTGCATCTACACAAACCGTTACGATAAATATTCCATAACTGCGGAACAACATAACCGATACCAAACAAATTCCGCATGCTTGTAGTGTCTATCACGAACATAACATTCGTCTGCACAATCCTTTTCCAATATACTTGTGTAACGACATGTGAAACAAAATAAATTTTGTGTAATCTCTTACGGTAGTCAATGTTAACATATTGATTTTAATGGACCAGAAATATAACTCCGAAACTGTGGACTTGTACAGAAATCAGTTTCTTTTTGCCCTAACTGCAACAAAAATTGGTGCGCTATTATCTAACTTGGTAATGTACTTGGTCGCTTATCATGTAATAAAAAATGGAGTTCTGGAGGGTTCAAGTCCCAGGTAAGATATATATATATATATATATATATATATATATATATATATATATATATATGTGTGTGTGTGTGTGTGATTATCTGAGAGTTCCATACATTTCTGGTTATAATTAACTCGTATTCGACAAAATCGTAATCCTGACTTGCTATGTAAGTTCATTGAAACAGAATGAATATTATTTGTATCATGTAAGGGTAAAGTAGGCTTACCCAAAATTTTAACAACTTCACACATTCTTCTTGGCATATTAAGGAAAGAAGCCGTCATGTACTCCAAACTGTTATCTGTTTTTTCTTTTGTGGCCGAGATTTAGAGTTAGATGGGTTTACTAATTTTGTTGAAATCTTTGCTGTACTTTCTGTTATTTAGTTCCTATAGAATATTAAAGCGTTAACTTACCTTGTACATTGTCTATTTTTTTTCTCATTTACCAATTGCAATGCTCCTTTAAGTGTTTAAGAAGTTCAGCTGTATGCAGCTTAATTCAGCTTTACTGAGCATGGCATTACATTAACGTCAGGTTTAAAAGCTGATTGTTAGGTACTATTATCTCGAATGTAACTGGTAGTAATTTATTTATTTTTTTACTCTACATCAGTTTTCACATCCGATTTTCATACTAATCTCCGTTTCGTACAAGATTACACTAAGGTGGGATAACTTCGACCATGTGAGGTGGTGCGTTGTCGTACTTAAACACTTTATTTTGTAATTTCGTAAATAAATACCTAACTTTAAATAGAAAGATTAAAAGTGGCCTTTTTAACAATCGGGTCCAGTTATCTACTCCTTCAACAAAACTCTAAAACCAATGTGCTGAGTAGAGTAGCTCAAAATTACAACACAGGTTCAAAGTGTACCTGGTTTATGGTAAGCAGCATACTAAACTGAAATACTTTTCGTAATTCCGCAAATATGACGTGCAAATCATTATTCGTTTCCTCGCTTCTACTGCAACACAGTTGGAACACCTTAAAACATTAGAAATTCGAACTTCGCAATGATTGAGAACATGCATTATAAAATATATTGCTTGATATTCTACATATTCCTTGAGATTTTCTGCCAGTACTAACTTAAGTGATATTAATCACAACACAGTGTCGTTTCTTAAATACAAGACAAAATTGAACGGTTTCTTCGAATCCGAAATTAAACCACCAAAAGACTTATTACTGCTCACGAATTGTTATTAAGTAGTAACCCCATTTACAATACCAATAAACTAAAATGTTATTATACAAAATGGCATTTATTCATCATCGTGTTAATAAAAATTGCGAAATTAACTATTGAAATACATGCATGACTCAATTTTCTAATGTTATTTGTATTGATAAATTCCGCAACAACTATCTAGATAATAGATATTTAAACATATTATATTTAAATACATATGTACATTTAGATATTGTACGGAACAAGAATAATTACTAACGCTGTATTTTCAAAAATAATTTTCAATAAAAATTTAGCAGAAAATAAGTTTCGATTTTTTCGTAATAGAAGTTGAGATATTATCATATACTTTTTATTTAATAAGAATTTATTTATAATTGCTTAGTGCTGGAACGTGACGTAAAATCCCTGCCAACGTTATTTCCTTGATGTTATCTTGTACATATAATTATTTAAACAGCACAACTTTGTATTTTTATTGCGAGCTTCATTACCCATTCTTTTTCAATATGCATACACCTGCTTCAACTGCGTGGCTAATGGGCTGCTCTTTCTGTTTTAAGTCAGTAACAAGACAGTGTTGGAAATCGCACAGCAGTTACAAATTTAAAACTCCTACACTACTGCAATATTCATGGCAGCCACATGCGCGGTTCCCACACATGGAGCAACTGACGATACATGATGCGTCAGTAACACTGCTCACGACTTACAGAATTTAAGACTGCATCACGTAAACACATTCTTAGGCAGTGCACTCTAAAATTCAGAAAATGAATATAATACCACAATATTATATAATACACTGACCCTAAAATACAGCATTCATAGTGCATTTGAATACTTAATATATAGTATTAGTTTATAACTAAGTAACTGGTTCGAATACCGCAAGTGTTTCAAGCGTAAAAGAGGAAGTTACGGGTGAGTGAATGAAGAGATTTTGGTCAGCGCTTAACACCGAGGTCTTTAGCGCTGATGGGGATGCATGACGTATGGAGCAGCGCCGGAATGAATGAGCGGGAGAAACGGGAGATCCCGAGAAACCCCGCCGACAAGCGGCATCGTCCGGCATGTATCCCACATCCGGAAACCGACCCCACCGGGAATCGAACCCGGATCGCCTTGGTGGGAGGCGAGAGGCCTGACACCTCGGCCACCGCGGCCCCAGGAAGTTATGAAAATATATTGAAAACATGCCGTATACAAATACTTCATTAGCATACCTAATACACAAACTTTTAATATTCTTAAGAACAGGAGGAATATTATTAGTACAATGTCTATAGTTAACTTTTTAAAAAATCTTTGCGAAATATATACATTCCCATATTCACAAAAACAAAACTTCTGACTAAAAATTATAAAAGAAAAGGTAGCCCTAAATGTTTTTATTTCGATTCTGATGACTATTTACGGTTAAATAATTTTGTGAAATACAAATATATTAAATTAAAAAAAAAATATGTCATCGACAGTAATGTCATAATGAACACAACGGAAATACGGCAGTTAGTTATGTAACCACGATTGTTGTAGAGGGTTTGCAAAAACTTATTTTGATTTGGATTCATTTATAAGCATGGTACTGAATACAACAACGTTATTTTTTTATTTTAACATATAATATGCTTTGATAAGCGTTTATTGCAACATCACATCTATATGGTTGACCTCCAGTAAACGTGCAAGACAGTCACACTCAACTGTGTTAGTATTTTCTATATTGAGCTGTATAATCCGAACTTAGGGTAGGATATTAAGTTCTTAGAAGAACTGATGTAAGTGTTGCCTGGCGTGTCTTATCAGCCTATGTGAATCACTGATTCCCAAAAGAGACCTGTGTCAAATATCGTTTGTATTTTTCCTACAAGTTTAATCAAGAGAAAATGCAACTCTTATGTTCGCGTGTCCAGTTTCTGAGACCAGATATATAATTTTTTTATGTTTTCCAAATTTTTTACTTCCCACGAATCCTAAAATATGTCTCAAGTTTCATTTCGAAATTGATGATTCGTATGCCAAGAAATCATTATTCATTTGCGCTGTACACCGAAATTTCGTAATTTTATTTATATATATATATATATATATATATATATGCCCAACACTGACTAACTCTTAAACATTACATGAATAGCAATTTTCCACAAAATAAAATATTTTTAGTTGCATATGTCAAAGTACCAATTTGATAATTTACTCAACTTATCCGAATTAAAAACTGTTAAAAAGACGCGAAATAATTAATTTAGAGGGAAGGTTAGCGTATTAAGTTACATAATGACACCTACTACGTGATTTCACACAAACATATTTGTAATTAAAAATTTATTGAATGTAACTAAATTTTTGCATATCTTTGAGTACCTGTATCTTTTTAACGCAATTTTTACGTGAAATAACGAAGGTGTCAATACATAGCTTAATACATTTACTTTATTTCGAATTTGTATCATTTAAATAGTTTTTACTTTGGGTAAGTAGCGAAAAATAGAGATATATTTACTTTGACATGCGCGTGTACGAAAACTACGGAACTGAAGAATATATTATTTGTGAGAAATTACTACTTATGTCACGTATAAGAGTTGCACAGTGTTTGGTACAGTTATAACATTACGAATTATTCTGTGCAGAACTGTCTTGTCAACATGGACAGGAAATGTTCGCGAAAATATTTTTGCACTAAAGCTTTTTTAAATGCCTTACCCCCGTGACTGAGTGTTTTTAACTCTCAGCTTCTTGGGTGTTCTACCCTCAAATCGCAGACGTGCAATGTCGCAATAACCTTGTTCTGATTGGCACAGTCAAATGAGAAACATCAGTGCACTCTTACACACTGCCAATAACAACGGAGTAGAGCTTCAGATGTGGCACGTAAAATACTGAAACGAGCAGATGCAAAATTATTTTTGCAAAAAAACTACGTACCCTAATTTCCACTGGTAGTTTGACTGCCAGCAGTGATGCGATAGACCGCCTCCATGTGGTATACGTTGGATAACATTAAACAACATTAGTATGTTATAATTAATATCACAACAAATATTATTAGAGATTATGGTTTATCGCGGGAAAAATTGACTGTATATAGTATGTGTGAACCAAGTTTGGCGAAATTCTGAAAAATATTTCTTATGATACGTAATACTATGCTAAATATAGATAAATGGCCGCCATTTTCAAATATACAAACTGGATTAAAGAAATAAACAAAAGTCAAGTCAGTTTTGTATGTTGTATATTTGTACCAAGTTGAATGACATTCTAAAGTGTAGTTCCTTAGATATCTAGCTTAATAGAAAAATGTTAAAATGGCCTCCATTTTGAAAATATGAAAAGGGCATAAACGAAGTATATAAAAGACAAGTAAGATTACCAAGTACTAAATGTGTAAAAAGTTTGATGAAATTCGGTTGACTGGTTGAAAAGTTTTTTCGGGGGGACACAAAAACATACACACACATACATATACACGTGGGCACACACACACTCACACAGAGACAGACAGGTAATCTCATAAGCCTACTTTTTTTTCTACGGAAAGAAGACTAAAAATATTATTTGTTACAGTTTCATTAATTTTCTTCAGTGCTATTTAGGTACGTTAATTACTGCACATATGGGGAACTTTCATTCAACTGAACAATTTCTTGAGTTTTTATCGGGATTTGAATCTACGATCCGTGAATTACCAATTTTTTTGTTCTAAGCACAAGCTCACAAGTGCAACTTGAAACGCCAACTGCTACCTATGGATTATATAGTATTAAACATTCTTGTTAGAAGATTAGTGCTGAGTGTTGTTCTATCTGCATTAACGTTCGCATCTGAAATCTAACCTGAACATTAACACAGTTTTCTTTCCTTTTGGCTTTAAATTTTCGTACTATTGCTGTCTGATACTGGTACTTCTATTTCACCAACTGAAAAATTAAATGTTACAATACAGAAATTTAAAATATGTTGATTTATTTGAATGGCGCGTTAAATGATGAATACAATGAAAATATTTTAATTTTCAAGAAAACGTTTCGGCAACTTATCACTTCACAATTTTTTTGTTGTAAAAATTTATCCGATTTGAGTTTAACCTTGTAATCACGAGATAATGTACCAATATTGTAAACCGAACTTAAGTATTTATGCTATTAATGAAGATAAGCATTTATTTCAAAGACAAGCTTGAAAAATTTTTTGGATAGGATACGGCATTTATAACATATTGAATCTAGCTTTACTTATAAATTTTGCAGAAAATTTTAACAATTTACAGACATGAGTTGGTAAATTTCCTCTTGTTCACCGTTGCCCTCCTGAAGATGAAAATGTGACTTTTTACAATTACTGTAGTTGGAAAATTACTCTTCGTAACATTTCAGATCTAACTGATATGATAGCGTTTAAACAATAACGGTAATGCACAAAAATAAGCCATTAGGATAAATCTCTACAATTTGTGCTATTCTACTAAGATATAAACACAAATTTACGTGATTATTGTAGCTGTAAAATAACTCTCTATAACTACTTACATTAAACAGACATGAATGCATTTTAAGAATGACAGTACCATTTAAAGCTAAGCCAATTGAAGAAATTACACTACATTGCTGTATGTACGTTTTTACACATTCTCGAAAATATGTATTTTAACAAGTATATGTTAGTTCATTAAGATACAGATTTAATTTTTTTTTTTAAAGTAGGAACGTGTAGCCCAAATTTCACTCCTGGAAACATTATTCATTATTGAAAAATTTCACACGGTGTAGTTGCTTTTGGAAATTACACACACAATCAATATAAAATCACCCGAAAAATGTGTATGTTACACTTTTTTTTTTTTTTGCAGTGTGGAATACTTGACCACTCACAATTTACAAACATTTTGTTATAACACTTGTCCACTAAATATTAAAAAAAATTCAGTTTAAGAGATGTACTAAAACTTAAGTTTGGCAGACCAGATAAAATTCAGTTACAACAACATGAGAGATGTTAACTATTCCGGTGAATTTATAACTAGAAATATATTATATAACATTATGTATTTCTGTTATTTACATATTTTCAGTAACTTAACGACAAAAGTAAATGGCAGTAACAGAAAAAAAATGCTGTAATTTACATACATACTAAAATCTTTAATGTTTACTGAAACTGGTCATATTATTCTTTAAAAATGGGGTTAGGCCTACATGAAATTAAGCATTTCCCATATAATTTTTTTGTAAACTTTTGTAGAATAAACAGTTTATATTATGTGCGTGTAGTTTCAAATCACACGAAACAGAAACAAATGTTGAAGATAGTATACAATTATGTTCAACAAAACAGTAACTTACAATATACATATTATGTATATTGCACTGACATAGTAATATTCATTTTACAGTCTCCTTCGCAGTTTCATTTCATCATCCGCAACATAAGCCACAACTATAAGTGTTTGTAATAAATCACGACACTTTGAAACAAACTAAGTATGGTTAATGGACTTTTATATCCCTTACAGGCGAATTTAACAATGCCTGCATGTTTTATGTTATGTTTGAGTAATGTACTATCTAAAACGAGACTACTATTTTCTCTATTATCAGAGAAAGTTTGTACTTTGGAGAAAGAAGTGGTACTATTTATTATTGAAATGTGTTTTGAATAGTCATTACGTATATGTAAAATATCCACGTATGTTTCGATGTGTTGTAAAATATTACAAAATAAATAAGTTATAAAATGAGGCCTTATGATACTGCACTAAGCTACTGAAAGAAAAAAATTTGTAACTGCAAGTGTCATGATCGCTGTAATTGAATATGCTGCATAAACTTTCTAGGCAAGAACGTAGTAATATTAAATTTAAAAATTATGAACCTATTTAGAAAATATGAATGAAAGACATTAAAATACAAAAAAGTAATAACTAATAAAATATAAACAATAGACATTTACATAGGAAATGGTATGTAGATAAATCGAGGGAGAAGTTCAGAACGGGTCGCTAATCTATACCGCGCGCGTCTGAAATATCCTTCGTCATCTACCTGCCGCCAAAATAACTGCGTCTCACGGAACACTTTTGAGTGTGGCATAAAAATTTTATTTAGAGTTTCCTCTTTCTTTGATACCATATACCCTTTATCTACCTCCAAAACTAAAATATTTCTCGCACATAATTTGTACCAATAAATTTAATGCCTGATTGTACAGGTTTGCAAGCAAACAGAACAATCCAGTAAAATTAATATATTTATCACGAATAAATGATGTACACACGTCTAAGGGGAAAATAGCTCGTATAATATATGTGCCGGAAGATAATGCTGGTATAAAAAAAAAGCTGCTGAAATTTCTTGTGCGGTTGAAAGAGAAATTGACAGCGATATATGTAATGGACAGCATTAACATACAAATCCAGCAGTGTGATTTTGCTCGCGTGTATTACTCATATCATATAATACTTACTTTAATTGAGAAACTTATTTGTACACTAGATAGGTAGTTCAGTCATCAAGTGCTAGGATGATAAATCTGTTAGTTGAGTTAACTCTGCAGCAGGATAAGTAGCTATAGCTGTCCACGCGAAAAGCAATAAGCATGTGACTGCCACTAACAGCGACTTCGCCTGGGCCTTATTTATATCACTGCAAAGTTGACATTGTGAGGTAATTACAGACTCTTAAGGGTAATCGAATGAAATACGCAATTTACGTGGTATTAAGACTGAATTCCCCCGAGCACAACCATTGGCGATGGTGACCTCAATAACAATTTTTTTTTTCGAAACCTTCACTTGAAGTTAAATGGCATTAGGGAGTTTTGGCGGGGTTATGATTCGCTGAAATATAAACGTATTTGGTGCCCCAACCTTGAGGTTAGTGAGATGGTATATGTGGGCTGATGCCGTCGAGGAAGTTCAGTAGATAGTGGACTGCATAAACCATTTTCACCACTTTTGAATGACTTCATCCAACTTGCATCTGCCTTGCAGTGTGTGTTAGACTTGCACGTTTGCACAGCTCTAAAGGAATTTTAGCTCAGAGCCTCCCAAACAATTGATCGGAGCTACAAACAACTGCACCACATAATGTCGAAATTATTTATGAAAACTAATATAACTGTAGAATGAAACTCCTGTAAGATATATTTTTCGCAGATCGTTCTTTCTTTTCGGATCGTCTGCCTTGAAAGTTTAAAAACTATTTTTTTATAATTTATTTATCTTATAAAATGAAAAATCTTGAGTTACTTTTTTTTTTGGTACTTAAAAAGAATCATTCTGACGCGAACAACGCATCAATATCTCTACTGGTTATGAAACGTATCATCGGCTGATATAAAACAAATTATATGCCTTTTCACCCCTTCACATGTAATTTCGATAAATCTAAACTTCACATTTTAAATATTTGTACAAGTATCCAAGTGAAATGAAAATCGGTCAGTCAAAGCAAAACCGATCATTAAATAGAGATCAAAAATCATCCCTGTACAGTAGTTAGAGTTTGAATTTTGAAAAATCTTCGAACTTTTTTGCGGGCAATTTGCCTAATCACCATCGTGAAGCAAAAATAAACTAAATATCTCGATGGATTATATATATAGGGCCTATATAAATCGAAGATTTATCTAAAACACATGCTAGGTATTTTCACCTCCTAAGGGACTGAAATTCGAAAAATTCTTTAAACATACTTTAGAATACTTCACTGGTGAACACGTTAACAGCCCGCTGGGTTCAAGATATATAAACGATTAATCGATAACACATTTAATCACTTTTCACCCTTTTTCACCTCCTTAGGTGGGAAATTTAGAAAATTCGTGGAATTTCCTTTCACGTATTTGAGTAAGTATCAATCTTAAATAAAAAGCACGTCACTATATAAAATATCAATGTGGTAGATGTATATTGGTTCTGAATAGAAAACATATTTTAACTTTTTATACCTCTTAGGGGCTGAATTCGGAAAATATATTTAAATGGTATTTTAGATATTTGCATAAGCGTCAATATAAAGCACTTCGTTATCTAGATTAGTTCGATAGATATGGATTAATAATATAAAACACATTTCACGTATTTTCGCCCCCTAATTATCCAATTTCGAAACGTCTTGGAGTCCTATCATAGTCATTTGTATACGTAACCAATTCATGTAAAAACCACGACGATAGCCAACTGTGTTCTAGCTATATAGAAGATTCATAAAAAACATATTTTCCCCCTTTTTACTGCTTGAGGGTCGAAGTAAAAAAAATCCTGAAACTCCTTTTTGAGTATTTACGTATGCAGCAATTTGATGTGAAAACCAACTCTCTATCCCGAAGGATTTGATGGATATCGATAGTTGATCGGAAACACATTTAAGGTCTTTTCACCCCCTTCAATGTTGAATTTCGAAGAATCGTGGAACTGGCTAATGTGCATTTTTATGTATATCCCATTGAATTAATAATCCCGATTACAAGCCGTCTGGTTCGGTCTCTATAGACGTTTCTCCGAAAACACATTTCACCCTTTTTTCACCTATTCTAAGGATTTACTATACTTCATCTAATCCATATGGTCATTTTTGTAAGGATTTAGAGTTAAAGTGGCTCCTTATACTGGAAGAATGTAAATGGCGGAAAAGGTTGCGGGTACAGGCAGCCACATCTAACTTAAGAACAATGAGTATATAAACCAATTCTATACTGTCAATAACATGTGCGTACAACCACCTAGACCGCGAAGGTTGTGTTGTTGAACATGCGATGTGACGATAAATGAACACTTAATACGAACGGAACATGGGCTGTTCGGATTCAATTCAGATGCACGATGATACGCATGCAGGGAAAATAGTGTGATCACCGTTGGATCCAATGTGTTGGAAACATAAAGTCACCTTCGTTATTATGCATGTATTTCTGTATCTGTACGCTTGTAGCGATCCCATCGTAGTGAATAAAGTTCCGGAATGACATAAGGAACAAGAAAGGCTCACATGTCTGAACACGATCAAGCACACCGCCTATGCCATGCAAGCTCTCAAAGTCGGAGCATCATGACAATGCCAACGGGTAGACAACCCAAGTAGCATTTATACAGTGACACTCTTCCGGGTACCATTACCCATTACCGATGCACAGCACTGCATATGTATCATAATGTATCTGAATTGGATCCGAAAGGGCAGCGTTCCATTCGTGGTAGATGTTGATTTATCGTCACTTCACATGTTCATCAAGTCAATCTTCAGGGTGGTGATTGTACGTCTTTACTATTGACAGTAGAGAGGTGGTTGTTTTACTCATTGTTTTTTAATTAGGTCTGGCTACTTGCATCCGCGAGTTTTTCCACGATTTTCATCCCACCTTGTATAGGCTGCGTTTTCTGCGGCACATAATCGACGGAGCGCTAAGGGTGCCGTTGACCACTGGATGTAATCCAGTATCCCATCTACGCACAATCGCAGGAGTGTAGTGATTTGCTAGGGACACTGATCTGTGACCGTCTAATTTTATTAGTGGTAATTGTGATCTAAATTCCAACGGATGTTTCTATTTTCAAGACTATGATCCGTTATTCCTATTAGTTTCACGCAAATTATTTTTCATTATTTGTCCCTAAAGGGAGTTGGACCCGAAAAAAAAATATTTTTTTTAAATGTCTGTGCCAATCGTTGTTCATATTTTACACATTAGGTAACGTGTAATTTCCCTTAGTAAAAAACAATTATTTTCCATAGATTTCGTATAAAGTACATTTCTTATGATATAAAAATTACACGAAATTAAAGTCAGAGTAAATTATTAAAGCATTTTAAGACGTATTTGACAAAAGTTAGTTTTGAAAAATTTTAGTTAACTTATACGAAAAAATTTACTCAGTTTCAGTAAATAAAGAAAAATACAGAAAAGGATCCATTTGTAATCGTCAAGTGCATGAAGTAGTTCAAAGCACTTAGTATTGATATGAATTATGTTGTTTCTGCAAGTTAATTACTATTATTTTTTAATTTTCTCTACAACGCAACGGCCATTCTGAGACTTTGATGTGTGAATATGCAAAATCCATGGGACCTTATTTCTTTATTGGGGAAATAACAAGTTATCTTACATGCAAAATTTGAACAGTATTTCGCACAAATATATATAAAAAAAAATAATTTTACTTGTCCAACTCCCTAAACGAGGGCAGATATCGAAAAAATTGTTGCACAGTTCTGTTAGAAATTGTTTTTACTATGTAGTGTAAATTTTTTTTGATAAAGAGTAATGTAGACTCGGCTAATTAGTTAATTAATGACAATATCCTTAACTACATAGTTAGCTGAAACCGTTGTGTATTTAGTCTTTAAAAAATATTTGACGTATAATAAACTGCTTTTAACAAAACTGCACTACATTTTCTTTTTAGATATCTGCTCTCGTTTAGGATTAAAAAAGTAATTATTTTAAAAGCAGTAGAAGCAATGGATCATGGTATTAAAGCGTCTCCCTATTTTGTTTGAAATGTTTTGCAGCGAGTTGCGAGTATTCTATTTGTGACGAAACTACTTAACGTGTAATACATTTACATATGTAGGAAAAAAACAAACACTTTAAACTATGACTCTCTGTATATAGATTTTTGTCATAAATCTTCGTGGGCACACGCATAGTTCCCCATAGTTTCCTCGCAATCATATGAATGTTACATGAACTAATTCGTTACAGACAGACATTCCACACATTAATTTTTATAATATATAGACTGTGAGAAGTGTTCTCATTGTACTCCTCAACGAAAAGAAAACACATTTTCAAAAGAGTGTTTGAGGCGTGTTTCAAAGTTATTACGTGCGTTGTTAAAATTATTTTAAAGCTATCAAACTGGGTTGTTCACAAGACCTGTTATACACAGTAGGAAAGATATAGGAACTATGCTGCAAATTTTACACCAATTGTTATATTCACAATTTACAGTCTTATAGTTACAGGAGGACAACTTTTAACACTTCGATTTGAGTTCACACAGTAAAAAAAAATTGTACTTTAACAAAAAGGTTTTTTTTGGAAACCAGTTTCCCAAATTTTTTTGTAACACTACAAAATATTTTGTAAAATTTACGAAAAACATGTACTTTTACAAATTTCTTTGCATGTATACAAACATTTCTGTAAATCTACAAACAAATTTGGTATATTTACAGCTAATATCTGGTTCATTTTATAATGATTGTTTGTACGTCACAAAAAAAAATTTTTGGAAACTAGTTTGGAAAAAAATTATTGTAAAAGTACGAAACGTTTTGTAAAATGTGACAGGTCTCCTAGGTTTATTTTGTTTCAAATCGAAAAATCTGCTCATTAACATTTATTTTACTAGTTCCGAAAGGTGTCCACGATATTTGTAACCACTTTAAAAGGTTTCTGACATCTTACTTTTATTACCTGACTGATAATGTGCCGATATTAGGTTACAAGATATTCCTTGTAAATGCACCATATTTTTATACTGTGCAGCATTATGAGCGTGTGATACGGTGTATGATGCGTACGCACTTCAATGTCTACTTATCTCCCAACGTCCGGATAGTTGTTAAGAGTTATAATCACAGCAGTGATAAATGACATTGCGATGATACTCGCGATCGTGTCTTTGGTTTCATGAAAAAATGGGCTGTCAGAGAAATTTATAAACATGCAAGACAGCGAGAAGAATTAGATGCCGTCCTTGGATAAGAAGTCTGAAATAAATAAGGTTGGTTTCGGTCAGGTGTTTCGGAGGTAGGATGTCAAGATTATGGGAATTAAAGCATATACGCACCGAAGCTTACGTTTGCCGTCGCTTGCAAACTCAATGGGATAGGTCACGAAATACAAATTACACGCATTTCTTCAGACGACCATCAAACGTGAATTTAATACCGCAAAAGGAGGCAAGTTGTGATGCATGGAATCACTTGGGACATTTAAAAATTTACTCTTCCCGGGTTCGACAACCTTGGAGTAAATATATATACCTGTGATAAATTCCATGTAATCAATGTCCATATAAAATAATGTTAATATTTACTATTCACATTTAACACGCAGAAAATAAAATTGAGCCATTATTAAAAGGCACTACGTCCAAAAATCATAAGTGTTTGAAATCATTGTATACAGGTACCTAGTTCTTTTTAGACGAGTTTACAAGAAAAGCACAAGATTCAACTTTTTGTACAAAAGGTAAGGGCTAAGATCCTTTTAGCATAAGTTAATTCGGCATACCAAAAATAAACTTTACCATTAAAAACTGAATTTACTCTTAGTGCATTTTAACAATGACAGATTCAATTGTGTGAAAGTGTCCCAAGTCACCTAATGTTTGTCACCTCTCCTCCTTTTCCAGTATTGACAGGAAATAATATTTGTGAACAAAATTTATTTAAATGCGTATTTTACTTCTCTCCCCCCTCCCTCCACCCACAAATCGTGTTGTGGCCATTGCATCGGTTATCGAGGAAGTGTTACAGGGAATCGACCATTGCATTCTTTAAAGGAACAATCCAGGCGTGATTTTGGAAAATAGTGAAAAATCTTAGACCTAATGGTTATACTGCCACAAAACGCGAATCCACCTTAATGCATAGCTTTTCTTGGGCGTTAGACGAAGCACACGAAGTGAATTAGAGAAGTAGATGCGACGTTATAAAGTGGCGATGGAGACAATATCTTCTCTGTAAAAACCCACCGTCCACGTGCAACTTTCGTTTCAAGAACTCGAAATTGAATCGGCTGGAGGATCACACACCCGTATCGCCATTTTAGGATACTGGTGTAACGTATACTCTGGCCTTCATATCCTCCAACAGGGTGAACAGAATACACTCGTAGTTTTATCCGTGTAAGATAGATCGAGCACGTTGTATTTGTGCGAACTCCAACTGGCACATTTATTACATAGGTAAATGTTTAGTTAAGCAATTAATTTTTAGTTTGTAACCAAATTATTTTAATACTACACAAGTGATAGCTTTCCAAGCGAACAAGATACAACCGAAAAATATTTTTAAAATATACTTAATATTCACAACATGTTATTTATTATTTTTACGGACTAGCAGCAGTTCATAATTTACATTTAATAAAAATTTTACAGTTATTTATTTTATATAAATTACTGTGTGTACGTTATATAAATAAAATTATTTTACACTAGAACTATTTACTGTTATCGAGAAAAATTACGTTAAAACATTCCACCTACATACAAAAAGTGATGACCAACATCTAACTGCATAAAACTATTTCTCCGTCGTGTGAAGTGGTCATTTGATGATGTCATAGGATCCAGTACATCCTCATCATCACCTGATGCTTCTTCCATCCTGCAGCCAGGTCAGCCTGGTAAAATCCTCCACTGTCCTTTGTCCTCTCACCGCTCTTCCTCTTCTACTCTATCTCAGTCAGTTCCTCATCTTTACACTCCCTTCTTGACCTATTCCTCACACCTCTTCCTCGGTTTTCCCTTATGTCTTCTTCCACTGTGCCTCAATATCAGTTTTATTCTTTGCATCCTATCACTGCTCATTCTGTTCACATGTCCATACCACCTCATTCGTGCTTCCTCTACAACATCTGGGATACCCTCTACTTAAATCTTTATCGAACCACTTCATTCCTCAGATTTCCCCTTATTGTGACATCTGTCATTCTTCTAGCGAGCTTAAGGCGCCCGCCTACTGGCCGTGTGTTTGTGTGAGTGAGGCAAGGCGCCAAGGGCGATGTTGACCGGCGCATCTAGTGCGGTTTCACCTCTACCAGACGACACTGAAACTGCGTGCAGTGGTATCGTAGATCACTCGCTTGACTGACACTTTCAGTGGTGACACCATTTTTTTAGTGGTGAAAGTTTTAAGCTGAGTCCATTGCGTGCTCCAATAGTAGTTTCACACGAATACCGTAAGTAGTTGTTCAAATATAACAGGTTGAAAAATCTGTTTTTAGCCATTTTGAGGAGCTCCGAAATTATTTTTTTTAATCGAGGTGATGCTTTGAAATGACTCTTCGGTCATCGTTTGGAGTGTATTTTCTTATCGTGCATAGACACATTGGGCATATGTGGAATAGTTTCTTTTAAAAAACGTATTTACGAACACGCTGCAACGCATTTTAAGAGCGTGGTAGGCGAGGCATTTAATGTCCGTAGCCCCCCGTTTTCTCTCTGTTCCTTTGCCCAAAACCTAAGTTTCTGCTACATATGGGTGGGTTAGTTGCCAAGTGGTGTAAGTCACGAAAAATCTAAAATGGACTTGCACCATTACAGAATTGCCTGCAGTGAGCTCTTCATACTTACCGAATGGTGTGCGTCCTAGTCCACTACATTTTTCTATTGCATTACATATTAAATAGCATAATCTCTGAAGTTTAACGCATATACAAACTTCAAATTCTCTCTCGTGAAATATTTGCACTTCGGACTTAACACCACTTGGCAACTAACCCATCCATATGTTAACAACGGGCACGAAGTGTAACCTGTATAATACTTGCTTGCTCGTGTGGCCTACTGAACAAAAAGTAGCTTTTGGTACAAGTGTACAACTGCCGTAATTTTACAAGGACGCACAAAGATGTCAGCGGTGACGTTGCGACGCTGTTTCTTCATACATGTGGTGTTAAACACACCTCCAACGGCTAATAGACAGAATCGAGGAAATTCCATACTATTCGGCAACAAGCTAGATTTCACTGGCCTAGAATTACTCCACACACATTGATGTTATTGTATATTTTGTATGTATGCGTGTCAGAACTACAGAATAGTAGATATTTTACACTTGACATTAAATTATTGGTTGATTGAAGTTCTTCAGGCAATCACACAAACTTCTGGCAAACAGCACAAATTAGATGGGCACACGGTAACTTGGAGTTCAGTCTGCTCTCACTCAGATAGTGAATGAAAATTTATATGTCTCTACTAATAGAGGGTGGAATAAACCACTAGAGCAACAAGGCAGACGGTGTGCGACTGGCGTTGAACTTGCTGCAATAAACTAAAACATGCGCGTGTATGCAAGAACAAAACTACAAGTCACGATTGTTTGCATATACACAACAGTATTATTGTATACAAAATATTATTTTATATTTTAATATAAGTATTTTTAAATTTATTATTTTATTAGTTTTGCTCGGTTACGTTAGACTACGCTAGGCTATGCTTGGCTATGCTAATTTTGTATCAATCCAGTTTTATCTTGCATATATATATATATATATATATATATATATATATATATATATATATATATATATATATATATATATATATATATATAATATTGAAAAGGTGTGTTAATCATTTATCATTTTTTAAAATCACTATTAGTTAGTTTTTGTATACTATTTTTATCTTTATACATATAAAACGTATCAAAATAAGCGACAACCGAATTTTGGTTTCTTTGGCAGTATACAGTTAAAAAACAAATGATCTTGTGTTATTTATGTTTTCCATTTAACTTCAAATTTATCGATACAATTTGTACAATCTATAAATTCAATTCGTTTTATATTTAAGTTTAATAAATTCCGTTACATACCTATTTTCACTTATGTTAGTCTCAAATAAGTACATTTTAGATCTCCAACCACAAAATTCTCTGGTTTAATTTAACAGATTTTAATCTTTGGTTTGTAAAAATTGTATATATATATATGTATATAATGAAGTGTCATGACTGACACTCTCACTCACGCACAGCCCAAACCTAGAACCATGAAATTTGGAGGGAAGCTTCCCCTTGGCCCGTAGGCACCTGCTAAGAATAGATTTTTCGAATTTACTTAATTAAGGGGGTGAAAAGGGGTGAAATGTGTTTTCAAAGAATCCCTGATATATCATAACCGGGAAAGCTATAAAAATTTTTTTAACTTCATAATATTGTGCAATGAAATCCATATTTGCTAATTTTTCGATTTTGCGAAATTTGAAAATTCAGGGGGCCAAAAAGCCGTAAAATGTTTTTTTTTTCATTAATCCGTGATTTCTTCTAAACCAATTTAAATATTTAGGTGATTTGTGAATTTTTTTTTAAAATGATGCTTAAGTAAATATCTCAAAAGCATTTTTCGAAATTTCGAAATTCGTAATTGAATGCTCTTAAAAAATAAAACGGGTTTTTTATTAATCCCACTTATCTCCTAAACCAGTGGAAATATTGACATGGTTTTTGCTGTAAAATAAATCTTACGTAAATAAAAAAAAACATTTTAGGATTTTTTTTAAATTCGTCCTTGATAGCTTTTTTAAAAAAATAAAATCTGTTTTTAAACAATCATCTGTACCGCTTATACCCGTTGAGATATAGGGATGATTTTTTGATAAGAATGAAGCTTACGTAAATATCTAGAAATCAAATTCAGGATTTTATGAAATTCGAAAATTGAGGACGTGAAAAGCAGCAAAATGTTACAGCCTCCCGAAAAAATAGAATGATCATGGAGAAATAATTCAACTGTTGTTTATTTTTGCCAACCTACTCATAAATAAAACCTCTTTGGACTGTAGCCTGTACACACAAAAGAATTATCACGGCCTGTCTTTAAGCATTCACTCAGGTATTGAGGGGCGGGGTTACGGGTTCGTATCCCGTGCAAGACTTTGCGATGGGAATTACTAGGACATCATTCGAGCATATTGCGCGCGTTCTTTACACTGAGCTAAGACAATTAATTATAGTTCACTGTTATTGAGTACGCTAGCTGTTAAATGCCTTCATCACATATTTTATCCAGAGTTAGTGTTTACATTACATAATTTCACGCGGACAAAGCCGCAGCCGGACAGCTAGTGTATGTGTGTATATATATATATATATATATATATATATATATATATATATATATATATATATATCAAGATGAGTCAGGACGGAGTGTGTTAATTTTGTGTGGTGTTAGCTAGCAAAAAACCAAATCGAAAATGTGTTCTCAATTTGTCCCTAAAGTGAAAATTGTGGGAACAAAGCTACCATGAAAATTGACTTTCAAATTTACATTTTCAGTAAAAGTTTCAAAAAAATATTTTATCTTAAGTAACGAAATTTTGTACACTTTCTTATTAATGACTTTACTTCATTTTTAGTAATTTAGTATGGTAATGTCATTGATCCCTCATTGTTCAATTGGGGTACGACACTATTCTTCTGCTTATACCTTCGAAACACTTCACTGTAATTCATGTTATACTACAGGATATTAAACATACGCGGAAGATTAGTAATAAAAAGTTGTCTTGCGGAAAATTACTCGAATTAAGTAAAATTAAAGCTATTTTTTTTTGCTACGCCTGAAACGTAGACAGGTACTGTGACACTCTTGCAAGGCGCATAACCGAACTAATAGGCGTGCTGCAATAATAGTTGGAACCGATTTATCACCTAAGATTTGTTACTCTGATTGTGTAAAAGTAGCTGCATAGTATTGTAAAGCAGTTGCACTCTGTGGGCAAGGAATCTGCACTGTTAAAATTAAACCCACTAATGTATGGCAATGTTCAACAAGTTTTACAAAATCGTACATCTGTATAACCACTCTTATAACTGAGCGTAAATCGCTTTATTCAAATGAGTGCGTCCTAACAACTACACAAAGCTGGTACTCCATGCAGTGATAAAAACAATGTATTAACAATATTACAAAATGTGTCAGTTGGTATGTAGACAGTGAATAATTTGTTGTCGCTGGTGACATTGGGGTTACCTGGATGTAAGGTTGTGTAAATCTTGGTGAACATTTCCATAAGCTTGTGGGTTTAATTATAATAGCGTTGTTTCCTTGCCCACAGAGTGCAATAACTTTACGGTACCATGCATCTACTTTTATCTGTTTTATAAATTTTACATGATAAATCTGTTGCAACAAATTATTTCAACTTGCCTATTAGTTCGGTTACATGCCCTGCAAGGAAGTCGCAATGCCTGCGTATGTTTAAGGCGTTACAAAAAATACTTTAATTTTACATGCGAACTCTAGCAATTTTCGGCAATACCACTCTTTTATTAATCTTCCGCGTCTGTTCAATATTCTGTAGTAGAACATAAATTACAGTGATGTGTTCAGAAGTTAGAAGTTGAAGAATAATGTCGTGCCCCGTTTGAACAACGATGGGCCAATGATGTTACAAAACTTAATTAGTGAGAATGAAGTAAAGTCATTTATAAGACACTGCACAACGTTTCGTTATTTAATATTAAGTAGTTTGTGAAATTTTAATTGAAATGTTATTCGAAAATACATTTTCAGGGTAGAATTACTCCCACAATTTTCACTTTAGGGACAAATTAAGAAAACATTTTCGACATGGTTTTCTGTGAACTATCACCACACAAAATTAACACACTTCGCCCTGACTCACCTGTATATGTATATAAAATACCTCGTGTTGCTATCTTTCAATGTCTATTATTCATTAATTAATGTCAGTTTCTAATAATTTAATTCTAGGGACATATTATATTTGCATAGTATCATATTGTCCAAACATACATAATTTTAATAAAACTAATATTTTCATACTACCAAATATGGATTAATTCTTTTATGTTAATATTTCAATTATTTCCAGAAATAATAACTAAGTCTTCATCAATAATGTTCCTATGTTTATATTTATTTCTCGGAACAACTTCCACTATAGCTTTTTCAATATTAATTAATATTTTATTTGTGCGATTACTTATTTTTTTCCATTTGTTTTCCAAATACACTATTATTCATAAGTTTGCAGGGCATTCTGCAGCTTTAGTTCAGTTCTACACTATCTAACACATAGCAGTACATCTAT
This sequence comes from Medauroidea extradentata, assembly GCA_003012365.1. NCBI lineage: Eukaryota > Metazoa > Arthropoda > Insecta > Phasmatodea > Phasmatidae > Medauroidea > Medauroidea extradentata. Next base: position 46,333 of record PNEQ01126387.1, read on the forward strand.
AAACAACAAATTCTATTTTATAAAAAAAAACAGATTGTGTTGAAAGTGTGGTAGTAATGCCAACTGGTCAATATAATGTAGAAGATCTTGGATAATCTATAAAAACCATTCCACCATTTAACAAAATGTCAGTTTGCGTGAAGAAAATAATTGCATATCAATCAAATCAGATAAAATAGCAGAGTAAAAATAACATTTATTTTTGATCTGGTGTTTGGTAAGTTGGATTCAACTGGTCAACTTTTGAGTTTCGCAGAAAATACGGCCATAGAAAAAAATTATTATTATGCTGATATAATACCTAAAATTACTCTATTTGAAACGATAAAATTCACTGCAATCTAGCAAATGGTATGATTGTAAAGCATAATGAATATAACCATCGAGAAACTAGCATTATTGCAGTGTTTAAACCAAGTGTTGCTTTTGTTGAGAATATTTATTATGAGCTCTCACATCTTCTATTTTTCCCTATACAAACAGCGAAATGGAAAGATATTGTTTTAGAAATTAGAGATGACAAAGGAAAATTAGCAGACTTTGGTTTAGCTGAAAGAACTGTGATACAAGAATTGAGGCTGTATAAATGAAAATGTTTTTCATACAATAAGTGAACACGTTACATAACACTTCAATCTTCATAACATTGGTTATAAAATCGACAACTTATATAAACGAACTAACGGGTATAGTTCATTTTAAAATTGGTTTGCAAATAAATGAAAATGCATTTGAATCTAAACAATTTTCTTATTTTAAAGAAGATGTTTTTGTAATGATGATTATTTTGATCAATGGTGCTACGAAAATAGAGTTGATTATTTTTACTTATATTTTAAATTTAAGAAGTCTTATCGGAGATTTGAAGTAAATAAAGAAATGAAAATGTAGTTTGAAGAATTGTGCTGCTGGAGAAAAGTGCTCGGAGTGTTTTGTTATTTTCTACATCAGTGTGTATTGCGCAATAGGTTGTATAGGTCCTTATTGTAGAAGTCTGATCGGCTTGTGGTTTGCATGAGGCGAATGCTCGCACTGAACACCAGCTGCAGTGATGAGGCAGAAGTAGCTTCTGATTACAGCTCAACAGATGGTGCGTGTGTTTTTCACCATTGCATGAATATTTAATCGCTACATTTTAATAAAATATATTTGTTTATGTATTCCTTTTAGTTTATAATTATTAAATAAAATATTTTACATCAGTTGGACACAATTTTTAATATATAAAATGTTATTTATTAATGTTACATTAGTTTTAATGTTGTTATACACTGGTAGATCTTCTTTTGTATTTGAAGCATATATACAACTCCTTTTAAACATAAAAATGGGAAAACCTGTTCACAGGTTATAGCAGGCTGTGAGTGGCCATAGCAATATGTGTAACGAATTTTTGAACCAGCTATACAGTATTTTCTTAAAATATACATCCTATTTGAGCACCCATATCTTCTACATAGTGTGCCACTATGCCTAAATATGAGCTAATTGTATAAATGAGGTTTAATGCTCATGCAGACTCCATTCGCTAAAAGAAGAGAGTTGATTTGGTGAAACATGTGTGGAAAGGTTAAGGACTGTTGCAAAGAAAATATATAATGAATGTTGCTATTTTAGGCTACTTTAGAAGGAAAAATGTAGGTTTATGCGATACCCTACTGTCTGTCTCTGCGTGTGTATGTGTATGTCTGTGTGTGTACTCCTAAAATCTTTTGAACCAATGTACCGAATTACTTTTAACTTTGTACACATATAGTATTTAGTACTGACTTGTATTTTATATTATTGGTTTACGCTCTATTCCTATTTTCAAGATAGCGGCCATTTTAACATTATCCGATCAAGCTAGACACAGATGAACCACATTTTATAATTTCGTCAAATATGGTACACATATACTACATACAATGCTGACTTGCCTTTTTTGTGTATTTCGTTCATCCTGTGTTTCTATATTTTCAAAATGACGGACATTTGTGTATTTTGGCATAGTCTTACATATCTTAAGAAATAATTTTTTTCAGAATTTAATTAGAATTGGTACATATATATTACATAGAAAACTGACTTTGCTTTAATGTATTTTGATCATCCTATGTTTGTATTTACAAAATGGCGGCCATTACCATATTTTTAGCATAGTACTACATATCTTAGAAAGTATTGTTCGGGATTTGATTAAATTTGGTACACATATACTACTTACAAAACTGACTTGACTTTTGTGTATTTAATGTATTTTGTGTATTTTGTTCATCCTGAGTTTATATTTTATAAATGACGGCCCTTTTTATACAGTTAGCAAAGTTTTACATATCTCAGGAAATATTTTTCTGAGTTAAATCAAATTTTGTATTCATATACAAATTATTGCGCTGATTTAATTCATGTGTATTTTATTCATCCTGTGTTAAATTTACCAAAAATGCGGCAGATTTTTTTAGTTTGGCATAGCTGAGAAACTATTTTTCCGATTTTTAATAATCTTGGTTGACGTATATAAGCCTAACCTAGCATAACATAGTAAAACTAATAAAATTATATGTTACAAATATTTTTTTTAAGTTAATACAATTCTTTTGTAACAAATTAAAATAAAACATCAAAATGAGCAAGTTTCAAGCATTTGTTAGTTGTGATGCTGATGATACAGACATATCTCATAGCAACAAATATATAATATACTTATAACGCCGTTTATTAACACAAAGATTTTGAAAAATAGATAATTTTGATGTTCCATCATGTTTTCAAGCAGTTAGTAAAAAAATTTTAATTGTGTGTTACGATAACGTTAAATAACAAATGAGTATATTATTTTAGATTTTACAGAATCTAACACAAATGATATGGAAGAATTATTCACGTACAATTCTAAAAATATTGAGGAACTAAAGAAAAAGGGAAAAAAGTTGAGAGATGGTTGAGAGTTGTGTATGGTATTGTTTTCATATACTTAATGCATATCTTTATAGAAAATATATTGATGATGAATATCAACAAGATATTGTACATGCGATTGAGCTCAATAAAAAATCACTTTTCAATGATAGCACATTTTTTGAATTATGTATAAAATTTGACGAAAATGGAAAGCAAAATTTTTTTAGATTATTGGATAATTTTTTTCTAGAATTTTTCAAGTTTTTACTGTAAATTGTGATAATTTTGCTAGTGGCAAGAAAATTTATTTTTACAAATTAAATTATGTAAGTTTGTAAATATTTCACTGTAATTTGGGGTAAAAATACAGAATCCTGGCAACCTAAATTTTGCGCTGAAATCCGTGTATGCTATAGTACATACAACATAAAATTGTGCTGCATTATTTCCAGTAGGCTATGTCCAACCAAGGTCATAAGAGTCCACGCTATAGTCGACGCTGCAGTCCTACACTCTTCGCAACCAGAAAAAAAATCTATCGTAGGTTAAAGCTTGTGGTCTCCTACAACTTTTGTTATTAGAAGTAACAACGATAAGTTAAACATACATTTCAACATCAATGTTTCTTCTCGAATACTGGAGACAGTAGTTTCAGTTTCTGTACGTGTGCGTGCAAAATACGATGGAAGTTCTGCGACAGAAATACCATTTTTATTTTGGCCTAATTTTTTTAAACCACGAAATTGAAAGACAACTGTTGCTCACACAAATTCCATAATACAAATCAACATTTTTTCTTTGTGGATTAATTGCTCAGTCTATACGGTATATAATCAATACGTAGTAGTAAGTACAATGATTTGTTTTTAATTTTTAACATAGAGTTTAGTCTTATTAAATATTGGAACTTCTGAATGTATGTACGAAGTCCTTATAGGAACAGTGAATTATATAAGATTAGTATGTATTATATCAGATTCAAGCACTACTAACTTTACATTCTACTATATTTTTAAACCATGAAGAATGGTGCGAAGTAAAAATATTTTATGTTACACTTGATGATATTCTCAATATAAAACCATCAGTTCTGTATCATAAGTTATGCTGCAAGGCTGTAAAAACAGTAGTTATATTATCTGAATCAGGCACATTATTTTCAGAATCGTAACGTTGTACATATTATTGGATGTAATTCCATAATCAAAGAACCACTTGACCAACCTGAAGTATCCTGATATATGAAATATATAATTAATAGTTTTTATACATTCTTACTTGCATGTATAGATACACACATGCATGCATTTATACAAATCGTAGCACAAATAGATGTGGAAAATTTCTAAAAATTTTCCTTACATTTATGACAAGAATATACACTGTATTAGTCCATGTTATGCCCGGAAGCTCTTCTGTTCTTTGCTACAGCACTTATTTTAAAATGTTTAATATACTGCTCGCAAGCTGGATCGCGTTTGTGTAGAATGCCATCGTAGATGTAAAGTATGTTACACAGGTGCACCGATTATAATGCAACCAAATGTAACGTACAGTGTTGTTTCAGGTGCATAATCAGACGCAGTGCACTGCCTGATGTGACATCAATCAAGATGCGACGACATGGGAGTGTTCATCATTCGGACGTAAGAATGTCACATTCAAATGCGCATTTCGTGTACGGGTTCGCAAACGGTAATAGTAGCACCACTTGCGTCTGTAACGTAAGATATTTCCAGAAGTACGATGCTCAAGAGGGGAGAATTATGGAAGTAATTTAGTATAGTCGTAAGGAACATGTTGAAGGCATTATACATAACCAAGATCCAGCCTGCGATAAACTTAATGCTCGTTATAAAATGGGAGCTGAGGCAAAGAACACCTTTATCTATATTTGAGAGAATATCCGTGCGTAAATTTTTGACGTGACAGATTTAACCTTGTCAATATTGCTATAGGCGGTTCGGAATAAAGTGAACACTAAAGAAGCCCTGCTTAAGTTCTGTTTTCTGCCAATTCGTATCTTTCTGCGTGTAACGGCTAACGACGGGACATGTCTAACCTCTCTGGACACGTCTCTTGGTGTTTGCGCGTGTAAGATAAATTTTACAGTTGGCAGGAACCTATATAGTTTAATAAAACAATGTTTGTTTACTAAATAAAATAGAAGTATGCCGATTTCGGTTTATTTTGTTTCAGTATTGTTGTATTTAAATATGAATATACACGGAACTATATTGTGTACCTTCGCTAACTACCATACAAACGCTAAGGTAGCTATAGTTAATGTTAATTTATATTCAATACCAGCTAGCAAACAGCTAGTGATATTTTTCATAGGTTAAATTCCTAGTGCTCGCTTTATCCCGAACGACGTATAATAGCATTCGTTCAATATTTAGAAAGACAGATCTACATCCAATGCACGAAGAATAATATGCATTCAGTATTATGAAATACTGTGACTGAAATTCTTTGTTGTTGCGGTAAAATAAATATCCTTTCTTAGGGTTTTGTGAATTAGTTGACGAAAACGATTGAAAGGCAAATATGTTTTATCCTCTGAACAATTGAAGGTGTATTTTTCAGGACAAGTTCTTTACACCACGGTGTTTTCCTGTAGAGATGATCTCAGTTTCTGCTCGTGGGAAACGTGTAGAGCGTTGTAACTGGTCCGCGGGTTTTCTTATTGAACTCCACTATTTTCGAAGTTACCGGCAGCTAAATAACTTTGGAGTTCACGTTTGTCATACGGTAAAGAAATTTGTGCTATTTGATCAAGATCAATAAATTTTAGTGGTCATATTTGCAATTTGCGTTAGTATGCAGTATCTCCCGAAGCTTAAGACCAATTACAACACATCTTAATACCCTGTCATCACATACTGCAAGCAGTGTGCTTAGTTAGTATTGTTTCTTTTGTCCACATATTTTGAAGATTCTCTCTAAATACTCTACCTTTGCCAAAACATAATTTTGTTTGAATATGAAACACTGCAAAGTCATTTTGTCGTTAAGATATTTTTGTTCGCGGTAAAGAAATCTTGCTTTACAGCAATACAAACGTGGAAATCTTATATTTTGTGTCTCGTTTTTCTTTAAAAACTTCCCTTTGAAAATAATTTGTTTATTTGCAGAAAGTGTAATAATGGTTTCAACATGAAGCATGTATTAAAATACAGCAACTATCTTCACCTTTAAGATTTAAAATATATTATTTTAAACACATTTACAAAATTTACTTTCGTTATCATTACCGTAATTTTAAACAAACATTTCCTTTGCGTGAATGATTACTTTGCAGTAGTTCATAATTAAAAAAAACATCTTGTTGTGGCAAAAAAAATTATCTTCAGAGTGTATAGTCCAATACAGACACAATTTTTATTATAACAAAGAAACTGTGCGGAGAAATTTTAACAAATTTCCGCTTGGAAACTGATTTGAATCTTTGTTTTGTCAACGGTATCTATGAGCTTAGTAAAGACTTTGGTGGCTAATATATTTAATACGAAATTTCAAGGGAGAGATTAATTTAAAATTTAAGCTTTATTATTCACCTCAATATCTTACAAATTGAGTCCAGTCCTTTGAAATTCAAATACTGTAAAGGAAGATCTACCGAAAACTTTGAGAACTCAACATTTCCGTATAGGTAGCCTTATTCTGATATTGGAAAATAGCTTATATCCAGAACAATAAAATTGAATTAAACCAAATTATGTGTATTATAATCGGTATTGAATCTTCCAATATTTTAATGAGCATTTTACAAATATACCTACATGTGAATTTAAAAACCAAATTTTTATTTCAGCCGATTTAAAAAATCTTTAAAATGTTATGAATTCTTGAGAACTTCTATCAAATTTCTGAACAACTTAAGATTGCACGGGAATGTAAAAGATATACGTATTTTTTTCTGGCACTACTTCAATTAAGTATCTACAAAATTCACTTTCAATCGAAACAAATCTTAGCTTATAATTTATTAACTCTGGGATATTTAATCTATATTTTTTGATTAAACACTCTTCCTCATATTGCCATTTTTGCGTTGGAAGGAATTTCATTTGAGTCACTTTATTTTTTTTTTTTTCATGTAACCACCTTAGAGCTCTCTAATTCCATCGAAAAAATGTAAACCCTTACACAAATACCAATTAAGAAATATAGAAATATAACTGACTACTCTCCCATAGTACTACTAAGCAGGTAAATCGTTAAAAGGGAGAAAAAGTTATAAAAAAGTCAAAATGTTTTAATTTTTATTTGGATAAAGTGATATTTTAGTTCTTTCACATTGCATACAAAAATTCATCAGTAGGTCAACACCTATATATATATATATATATATATATATATATATATATATATATATATATATATATATATATATATATATATATATATATATAGAAATTGCTCGTTTGGAAAATTAAGTTCGATTGCAATGGGATCATGATTATCATTAACATACATTTTTAAAAAAATTGCAGTTGTTATTTTTAATCTATTATGCTGGTGATCGCTCTTTACACGGGCTATTTAATAGGGGTGTGTTTACACTGAAATACAAACGATTGTATACTTAAAATGGCCCACTAAACGGTGCCTCATCGAACCAAGGGCTCCTCAACTGACTCACGAATCAACATCAAGTGACGATTGAGGTAAAAGTGTACTGTTAGTGACGTCAGAGACATTTGTTCCATGCTACGTTAGCCCTATGTTTCATTGTTTCCTGCACACAACTGAAAATATCACGAAGAAAATTAATCGACAAAAACAACTAAATCCAGATAGTCACAGTTTCTTATTTTCTCATCACGGTAATTTTTTTTTACACGCTTCCTAAAAACCACGACATTTTGCTTCTTCGCTCTCCAATTTCCTCTCCGAGTCACGTCCTCGGAGCAGAATTAAAGTGCAGATAACCGGTCAGAGACGAACGAAGGGCACTGGAGCAACATAAAATGTAGATTAATATGTTACACAGGTTGGAGGGCCGCATCCTCGAACCTTTCACGACAGCCCTTGACTCACTAACCTCTAGATATTGATAAATAAGAAGTGGTAAAAACCTGCCTTAACCAGTTCATCGAATATTTATGAAACCGCCCCTTAGCGAGAGCAGTCGTTTTGTTCGCATCACCATTTTCTATGCAACCGTCAGGGGCGCAGCATCGCTTGTAAACAAAAGGCAGCCAACCTAACAAAGCAGGCCACTTATTTTACTGTACACCTTCAATTGTAACAAGTATTCTAGTATTTTTTTTTAATTTTGTTATTAATAAGGGAGTTTGATCCTTACCACAGAGAACTTAACTTTTTCTTACGAAGCAGAAGGTACATAGTTTTACGGTTGTGACATTAATAGCACAGTTTAACGTTTTATTCACGTTCTGTAATCTACACGACGTTGACAGCTGTTTCCCGTTACAAAGTAAAGTAGATACTGAGGTTGCAACGATTTCAGAAAACTGATGAAGTTTTTATAAATGCCCTGTTGAGCTGAGTTACCGAGGAAAAATTGAATTATTCAAGGTGGTGAATTGACTTTAATAAAATATTTCGTGTTTTTTTTTTAATGATAGAGGTTTTCAGAAAATTATATGGATAATTCAAGGGTAGTATGCGGAAGTAAAAATGCATTATTGTAGTGTAAGATAACACCTTTATTTATTTATGTCTGTGTACATAGTGTAAGATAACACATTATTTTTTTTTTGTTAGTTTACAAAATAAACTATGTATCGAGAGCAGCAGCTATATTTTGACGATTTCGGTAGGATTTTAAGTGTTGCGCAATTGGAAACTGCAGAATGAATTTTTTGTAGTTTCTCGTAGTAAAGTCTTGCTGCACTTTTGGTCTTTATTTTTTCATTTTATTTTGAGATTGCATTTAACCTATTTGCAGTTTTAATTCAATTGAGTCTAGCGGTGTACTAACCATTGCTGTTTAAAATGGCTCAAGTTTTCTGAAATTAAGATTTTCGTGGATCTCATGTAAGGTTAACTATGTGGCGATACTACTCTATAGAAATATATCGTAAGGCAAATGCAACACACGAATTATAGCGACCTTAGAACTACTGAAACTGAGTGTAAAGTGAAAAGATTTGGTAAGCGGTTAAAATTTAGGTATTGAGCGAATTGGAGTAATATTTTGGAAAAATTTCTTCTGGCATGTGTACTAAGTTTAATGAAATTCTGAATAATGATTCCTTAGGTATCTCATGCGAACGGAACATGTTCAAATGCCCACCATTATAAAATAACGAACAGGGCATGAACAAAAATATAAAAGTCCAGTCACGTTATAAATATTATCGATTTGGTGGAATTGTGAAAAATGGTTCTTCAGATATTTGTTTCAAATACCAGTGATTTTGGAAATATGGAATTAACGAAATGCATAAAAATCAAGTCAACTTTCAGATAGTATAAATGTACCAAGTTTAATGAAATTCGTAAAACTATTTCTTCGGATACGTTGTATTATGCTAAAGATGTGAATAGGTCGCAATTTTGAAACTACGAATACGGTATGAACGAAATTCGCAAAAAGCTAAGTCAGCTTAGTATGTAATATAGTGTACTAAGTTTGATGAACTTCGGAATAATTTTATATTTAAAAAATGGTGGCCATTTGGAAAATATGAACACAGGGTGAATGAAATACACGAAGAATTAATTGTTGTCAACGAAACATATAACATATATACAGTTCCAGAACGAAATGTAGGCCTAGTCATATCCAGAAAGATGTCACAAAAATAGTAATAACACAAGATTTTATGTATTTAGCTAAGACAGTAAAACCACAGCTTTAATTAAGCAGACACCAACAACGACCCATTGTGAGTGAAATTTGACGGTGATATTTCTGGAAGTTTGAAGATTTAAACTGGAGTCTGATAATATGGTCTCTTCCCACCGCTATTTACATGAAAAAGTCATAACGGAATGGAGAATGTCATTAGGAGAAACCCAAATCAAAGAGGAAGTTTAATTAGATTACAAAAAGGACGACCTATAAATAGACTGTCTAGCGTTTGCAAGCAACGAAGCAAATTTTTCAGATTCAGTGGAAACAGTTACTAGAAAAAATGCTGAAAAATAAGCTGAAAAATACAAGCTTACAAATCTCCTCTGAGAAAATCAAATTAATGACAAACATAATGGCAGTCCCCAAAAGAATGAAAACTAACATGGAAGAAATGAGAAAACTAACAAATTTAAGAATTTAGAAGTAACTGAACAAGACATTTCGGAAAAGGAAGCGATTAAAGAAAGAGTTAATAAAATGAAAACAGCATACTATCTTAGTAAGAATAGTAAGAAAGAAATATTCTTCAATGATAAACTTATACACCACTCTGAAGCAATTCGCCCACAAGCCACTTACGTAGTAGAATTTTTAACTCAAAACAAAAAGTCAATGACTGAACCACTGGAAATCACAGAAAGAAAAATAATAAGGAAAATTTCGGGACTAGCTAAATAGCAAACACAATATAGAAGACGTTCCAATAGTAAAAGGATAACTTTCTATGGCAACATCCAAAAAACGGATCCTAACAGACTGACAAAAAGACTGTTCACTAATTTCGGTAAATTAAACATGTAGAACACTTGGTGCAAAGAAATAAGTCGTTAAATAGTGGAGCTTCGAATTAGTCCACGAGAAAATGAGGAACGACTGCCAGTCAGAAAGAAAATTGCCAGATTTCAAAGGTTTCGATAAAAAACTCAAGAATAATGATGGATACACTTGAACAGAAGAAACAGAGAAACATCGAACAATGAAGAGATGAATTCGGGAGAAAAAAAAATTGAAATAAACGTAGTCCGTATTGGTTCATGTGGTATCTGACGGGAATTGAACGTCGCACCTCTTGTCGAATTAAGTCTGCGCTACTTTTTGTCTGTTTTTCATTGTTGTTTCGTCTGTGTTTATATCAATTCGAGTTATATTTTCAATTTTATATGAATAATCATGGTAATGTTTAGTAACAATTCCAAACATTAGACAGAACTCATTTTAGTGTGTCAAAAAAATCTGTCTGTACCGTTAAAATTTTTGTCTAACTTATAGTAATTTTCTTTTTATGACTGCTTGAAAAAAAATACATTTTACGAGTAAACCTTCTTCATGATTCCCCCATTTAATAGCTACTATTGTCGCATTTAAAGAAACATAAGTATTTTTATAGAAAATAATTTTTAAACTTAATATCCCAAACATCATATTTAGTCGAATTGTTACTGTGCTGAACATTACTGTATGTGTGTATATAATGTATGTACGTAGGATGCAAGTATATATGTATGCATGCATGTGTGTACGTATTCACGTATGCATGCATGAGATCGATAAACTCCGACACCTTTTGACTGATCAGCATGAAACTGGGCACATATAAAATGATTTTTTTCATGGAGAGTGTTGTTATGTATCCGTTTTAATCTATCAACTCGCCACTAGATAGCGCTGCAGCCCTTCAACTTCTGTGCTGTTCCACCTATCGCCATAAAAACTGGTAATATATGTATATAAAGGGATGTTTGTTCGTTCGTCTTTTGTGCTCTTATATACCTACCATTCATCCGATTGGGATGATACTTTGAGTTGTTGTGAAAGTTTCTGCCAAAAAAAATGGGGAGAGGGGTAAAAAACGGGTTTAAGGGGTAGAACGAGTACACAAAAATATTATAGGCATTGCAACGCATGCCGAGACAGCTAGTTTCATATAAGATTGTAATTGTTCCCTTTTTAGAGTACAAGCAATCAGATTTAATGGGGTATGAATATTGTACAGCTGATCTCATTGCTTCGTAGACAGCAATTTTCCTTCTACCTTGACAGATATGATGCAATCAAGTCTTAACTTCCTAAAATGTTTTCAATACTATTAAAAAAAATTCCCACATATCTGGCTTTTCATCCCTAAATAATACTCTACAGTAAATGTTTATTTTACATTGTAGGTTAAAATTTGGGATCATTAAATCTGTGCAGTCGAAGGGTAAAACGTTTTTTTCATGTGAGAAACTATTTCATTAGTTACTAATGTTGAGACTTGCAGTATTTAAAGTAATGTTGAGGTTTGGAGTACTTAGAGTAAGCTATCAGTTCATTATTGTTGTATATGAACCGCACAGTAACTTTAGCCGAAGACAATTTGGCAAAATTTTTGTTTGTGATGAAAGTGAGCTTCATCAAGATATTTATGGGAAATGTACTAGTGTATATTTGATTGTGTTACTTTAACACTTATTTGAATAAAAATTATGTTCTTCAAACATGTTGTAGTGGAACATTCATAGCAACGTGGCGAAGGGTGTCCATACTTGGACCACTTAAGTAAAATTTTTGATGGCTTTTTCTTATATATTTTTGTGCTCATAATAAACGTATCCAGAAGTTTTTGTTTCTATGTATTTGCAGCTATTAACTGATATTTTTCTAATAATTTAATGTAGGTTGTTTTTACAATTATGACAGCTTTTATGGAACTGGTCCATAGATACCAACCTTATCATAAATAAGTTAGCATATACCTTATTTATTACTTGTTTGGCATTGTCTTGAAGACAATAAATAACACATGTTGTTTCTCATATCCAAGGAAATGTCAACTAGTAACAAAATTGGTCATGCTCTACCAGTGTAGAAAGGTGTTGGCAACTGTTATTGAGAGATTTACAGACCAAAAAAATAACAATTCAACTTCTTAACAGCACATAGTAAAAAGTGGGTTGAAAAAAGATTGCAAAGAAACAATCACCATAACGATTTTCTCACAAAGAACATTTAGCAATGTGGCACAACGGTAATATCCTGGACTCGTATTAGGTAAGACCCGGTCCTGATTCCCGGCAACAGACATTCTGATTTCGGATAGTCATGGTTTCCCTAAGTCGCCTAAGTCGAATGCTGGAATGGCTCCTAAACATAGGCCATGGCCAATTCCTCTCTCATTTTCCGTCCTTGTGTGAAGTTGTGTGTACCTCTCTCTAAAGATATAAAAACCTTATAAAAGTACGTAAGAACAAAAGAGCGTTCATATCACTATGACAAGGTTTCGCGCCAACGGAAAGACTTCAGCTCCTCGAAACCGTTTGGTTTTCGTGTTTTGAATTTTTGTAATATAATAAATAACAGTTTCTGCTTGTTGCATATTAGTGAAATGGACAATACGTTGGCTGGAACGCCAGATAATGGCGTTAGAGTTTCTGTGTGCGTCCTAAGTGAAAGCGAAATTCGTACATTTAATATAAATAGTTGCGACGAAAATTCTCTGAAAAGGAGATGAAATTACTTTACTCTTGGTCATAGGAATTTTGCAAACATCTTTAAAATGCCTTCCAAAAATAATGTCATTACTAAGGTGGTCACCGAGCTGTGTGCAGAACTTCGGCCACAGAATAAATAACGCTAAAAGAAGCGGCAAAGAAATCTTTTTCATTGTTGTTATCGTACCAGCTCTCGGGGAGTACAGGGATATAAACAACACCACTTTGGGATTCGAGTCATTAGTTTATTTAATAACTTGTTTTGTTTCATACACTGTAATTAGTTTGTATATTAGCTAAATATTTTGAAATGGTAAACGTAATCATTCGTGGCGCATCAGATGATAACTAACTCTATAAGAAGCGACGTACGGAAGCTGTCTGATTTTTGTTAGTTGTACTATCTCTTGGGGCGTACACGCATGTAAACAAAACCATGTGGAAGTTGAGACCTCATATATTTCAAGAAATACTGTAATGTGTATTTTATTTCAATTCTGTATTAATAAATGATACATGTGGCGTTATTTACGCGTCTACTTCCTCACAGAATTCAAAATAGGCACTACTAGACTTCAGTACAACCAACCATCCACAAACTCCGACACCTGACAATCCAAAGGGAAGACGGGCACGATAAAAATAAGGAGGTAATAGTCTATGGAGTGGAAGCGTTTGAGCAGATGTGAAGCATCCAGCAGACGACGTACTAGTGGCAAAAACGTACACACTTAACACACTATTACTTCCATGGATAAAAACCACGCCATGTCACTTCTGTTTCTTCTTATTTATTCTGTGATACTGCTCAACATACATGAGTGATGTTTGTTTGGAATACAATTTAAAAACATCATACTTGTGTATATATATTTTATGTTCACCACTACTCATTAAAGCATACTTTCTAGCAGTCGAAAATGGCGGAAATTTGTGTTTCGCATTCCTTTTTGGACATGAAAATCTTGCTGTGTAAAATACATGTTTATCTTTGATAATATACTGTAAAAAAACATCCTAAAATGTTTAGGAAGTTATTATCCCAGACGTAGTATGGGACAGTTACCATACTTCCGTCTTGTAATTATACAAACTTTTACAAATGTTACAATACAAGTCTGGTAACTTTAGTATGCTTTTGACTGTTTTGTAATGAGGTCAAGGAGTGTTACCATGGATGTCTGGAAAACTATTCTACCATACCTACTTTCTTAGCGCTCCTATACACACGTGTGGCAAATTTACAAACTAAGTTTTAGAGTGATGATAGAAGACTGCACACCAGATCAGTGACTTGCGCATAGAGGCCAGTCTGAGGCGTTATACGCTTGCTGACTCGTCCTTACCGCTTCTAAACGTATAGACCTCGAGTCCACCCAGGTGACTGCCTTAACTGACGCAGTTATTCTTTTGCAATGCTTTATTTGGCATTCAGTTCCAAACAATGATCCGAGGTACAACGTTCATTTTTAGATCGTTAGGTAACTCGGGTTTTCTGGGTCACTGAAGAATGTTTACCTACATACAGGTAATGTATGCATGCTTGGTAAGTTTGCTAGTGCTAGATGGTCACATAGTTGCCGAGGTCTTTCTCTCTTCTTAGATAGTCGAAGAGAACGCTCAAAATTCCAATACAAACTGGTGTAGGCAGAAGCTATTTTCTGTGTTGCTATTCGTAAAGTTGTTCAGTAACGCGTCAACGCTTCAACAAAGGGTTACATGCAATAAATTAAAATTTTGCTTCTGTTTGTGATGGGCCACAAATGTACATTTTTGTGCTACGGATGAAATCAAAATATAGGTAACTAGTGCTGTGTAGTTTACGAATATGAATCGACACAGCGCAATACTTTAAACATTATATCATAATTACACTATAGGTTATGACAGTCAGCGTAATTTATAAGCAACAAGATTAACAAGGAATAAGAATAATCCTTTGTTGGCCTTTTAGATATCGCGAGAAATTAAGAATACAATTAGTACGTTGGTTACTGTACAAACCTGAATGCAATAATACACAAAAATATGCTGTCAAAGTAAATGATTTTTTTTCTAACTTTGAATGAAACTGTAATATATAATGGATAGATAAGAACCTATAACAAATAAACTTCTCTTTTTCGCCTCTAGGTACTAGTGAAAGGAAATGTAATGAACAGCTATTAGTTACGATTCTCTTCTTTCTAGGTGGATAGCTGTTGGGCCCCTAGCAACAGCTGTTTCCCCACTGGATTGATAAATTTGTAGGGCATAAACTTAAAGTATAAAATGTGAAGGAACTTTATGAGCTGAAAATTCAGACAAAAAACGTATTACTATAATTCTTGAGAATAAAATTACTTGAAAAGGTTAGTTAGTACTAGAGTTAATTTATGTCAACTGAGTAAATCCTGGGTTAAAAACGGGTTTGTTTCTTTCCAGAGTGCTGAGGACTCCTTTCTATGCAAGCGACCTTCAGGGATCCTGTATCTGTATCACTGCGTTTCTTCTCTTCGTGGTATTTTTGTACTGAAATACTTACAACGAAATAAATAAAACAAAAAAAAAAGTGTGTATATGGAAGGGTTGTGAGGGAAGGGAGGGGTGTGTGGTGTACGTGCTAACAGCGTGGTGTCGTTATTGATAGACTGTCAGCAAGCGAGATATTTTTTTTCCGGCCATGAGTTCTATTTTTACCTCCCGAAACCGGTGTTGTTCAACTTCATGAATAAGGGAAGGGAGTTGAGGACGGAGAAGGAGATTCATGTATAAATATCAGGTGTGCGACGAAATGCGTTGCTACTGAGCCCCGGCCTTCCACCCACCCAACCCCGGCCTTAACACACGCGCGCGCTCTCTCCACGGGGGGAAACCTGCCTTGCCTTGGACGAGCCCTAGGGCAGAACATCCCTCAGCAGTCCGACAACAACCGTCTTCGCCTCTCTCGCCCGCCATGGCCGCCCGTGCAGCAGGACACCACCTCCGCGCCTCCTCGCCGCTGCTGAATCTTCTTCTCCTTCTGCTGTTGCTTGCCGCCGCCGCCGCAGCAGCCGCCTCCGACGCCGCCCCCGCCGCCGCCACCAACGACGCCGCGACGCCGGACGGTGAGTGATCCTACCCCGCAGTGAACGCGCTTCAATCACTTCTTCTGCCTGGGGCGTGATTATGTAACACCTGCCGGTTAAAGCCATGCCGCGATAAGGATCGATTTATATCGATAGAAGTTCAGTCCTGCTCTTGTGACGGAACGATTTATCATGGGAGATTTAGACATTTTTATTGCTTTTAAGTTTTTGAGCCATAACATTTTTTTTTAAATTGTAATATCTAAGTTTTCTCTTCGACTAAGCATCGGATACATTCTTGGTAAACTGCTCGACATAAATAAAAACGGAATCTTTAATTAATTTGACATACAGAATCATTGCAGAAGAATTGTAGGTTAACTTTGAAGAATTATCTTGCAATGATTCTGCATGACAAATTAATAAAAGATACCGTTATTTTTTATGTCAAGCAGTACCAAGACTATATCCTACGCTTTGACGAAAAGAAAAAATTATAATACAATCTGAATAAAAGTAATGGTCAAATCTGAAAATACAATAACATTGTCTAACACTCCTCCTTAAGGATCAGCTTCTGTCGCATCAATAAAAATAAATTTAACTACACTTGGCAAAGAGAGAAGTCATTTATTACATTTATGTGAAATACAAACCAATTTTAGCTTTTAAGTTATTAACTTCATGTAACTTAAAATTCACGAAATCTGTTACCGATACCGGCGCTCCAGCGGAAGATATTGTCCCTGTGTCAAACTTTTAACATTGATGTTTCCAACTTGTGCTATGATTAACCTTAGGCTTGAGTCAGAGTTCCTCGGCTTTCGAGATAGTTGTTTTTTTAAACCTAGACGAGAGCCGATGTTGTAAAATAGCTCTGTTACTTTGCTGCAAATGAATTTTACTATCTAATGTAATTTTTCGGGACAAACACTATACAGATTTTTTTATCAAACTTATACGTTTAAAAAAATTTTCGTTATTTATCCAATTACCTACCATTACGCTGTATTTTGTCTCGACAAAGTAAAAGTACGTAATTAAAACCAGTTATAAGGAGGTTACAGAGGGATCTTACGATATCAGTTCCCGTTTTTTTATAAGTGTCGTCTGACACGTAAGAACTCGGGTCCAAGCTCTTAAAATGTGATATGAAAGGATCTATTATAATCGATCATTGTTCAGTCATGCACGTGTCACGAAACGACATAAAGTTCGTTAGCCTATCGCAATATTGTAAGTTCGTAATCACACCCCAGGAAATAAAAAGCCACCCGTCGCCTGGCAAACAAAGCATATTCACTGTAAGAGAGCACTTTTGAAGCCGTATCGTAAACTTTGTGACATTAGGGGTTACATTGTAACGCTCAAAATGTTAGATTTCTTTGGCTGATTGCGTTAAAAATAAGTTACTCTATATTAGTATTACAAATCATAAATTTAAGTCATCTGTTTCAAATTTAAAATTTTAAACGAAACGACTACCGAATAACGGTTTTAATTGGCAAAATGTCAACTCCCGTTGTCACAAATTAAACCCAGTTTAGAGTAGTATTTTTTTTTTTTTAGTATAAGTGCAAGTAATAAACACAGAGTGTATATTTCACAGCGCAAATGTTACAGTCTGAAGTGATAGTAAAGAACATAATATTTAAATTAATAAACTTCGCGAGAAGTTCTTCAAAAGTGTTTGCTTTACCGTGATCAGCCTACAGATCAGTCAGATAGCTCTTTTTATGCAGTTTTCTTTGGTAATACTTTATGCATTTAGATTCTTTCATTCCCTGGCCATTTGTATTATTTGTCAAGAACACTGTGATTTGCATAAATAACTCTACAATCATCTGGGGTTACTTACAGACGCCTGGGGTAACTTAGTAATAATTTTTCAGAAATTTGTATTGTACACGTGACAGCCGTAAAAAACTTACGTAACACACAGTAAAAAAAGAACTTACTTAAATTCTCAGTAAATATTGCATTACCAGATGCGGCATGTCAAACTAAAAGTCCCGAAAAAATAATATTAAGCTGCATCGAGTTTTTCAATGATGGTATCAAAAAACTGTATTTTTCAGTGACAGACGGAACGTGTGTTGTTTGGCAGCCAACTATATTTCATGTTTAAGTTCTCTTTCCAATATTATTTTGTGGCGAAAGCATTTTTTTTAGTGACCACATCAAATTACTGATAACACCAATACGGATTTTCAGTTGAGACACTAAAATGTTCCGCTAGATAAATGCAAATTAAAAAATAATTTAACTGCCGTAATAAATGTGAATTTGTTTATTTTTTTACATTGTGCAGTGTTTTAAATACGTGAATTGGTACTATACTTTGATTTATCTTATTTCATCTTCGTCTAAAGACTGTCAAATAGATTTCCTGGTGGTGTAAAAATTAAAAATAAATTAAAACATATAAATCTTTTTAAGGGGAGTGAGTGATATCACACAGTGGGAAAGGGTTGGTACAGTTAGCCAATTGTAAGTTTTTATATGGCGAAACAATTATGTTTATGATCTAACAAAATAATAGTTGAACGAATAAAATCTAAAACGCGTCAAACATTGACACTGTTTTTCTAACAAAATGTATATTTAACCAGATTATACACTCTCGTTGATAAAAAAATAGACCCAACAAACAAATAATTTTTAGTTGATTCAATTTTTATACGTTTGTTTAGCTATGTACAAACGTATATACGGTTGGTAGTATCAAATCTTTATGTCTGTGCACTCGCAAGGTTGGGAGAAATGTGTGATGTGTGTATGCGTTGGACCGGGGGAAGGGGCGATTTGTGGAGGAAGAGGTTTGTTGCGGTAGGGGTAGGGAAATCTCACAGAGAAATCGCCCGGTATATCTAAAGGGTTACCCCCCCCCAATCAAATGTTAAGTAGGCACAGGTGTACGGCCACCGCTAAGGGTGATATCGACATTTGTATCCTACAACCTGGTCGCACCTAGGCACATGAGCCGGCTGTTGCTAAGTGAATATTTCACCGACGGAGCTCTAGTTTCATTGGCCGCCAAACAAGGTTCGATAAATTCCCGTGCACAGTAAAAACAAAAATTCGTACATTTACAAGCTTGTAAACTAGTGTCAGAACAATTATACTCTTAGGCACTACAACGAGAATGTCGCAGGTCTTTAAAGTAGTCTAAATGTCACAATATCCCTTCAGCGGCCTGTCACAATTTATAAATTACATCGTAGTTTTACAAAAAAAAATTTCTCGGAAACTGGTAGCTAAAACATTTTTGGGACACGTCAAGTAATGAATTTATTTGTTTGCAAATACTCAGACATATTTGTATATTTACAAGCATTTCCTGTATGCCTGTGAACTTCCAAAAATATTTTTGTAACTAACGTTTCCAAAGAGTTGTTTTATAAAGTTCGAAATTTTTTTACTGTGTAGGAGAGTTCCTTAGGTACTCACGACTGTTTCATGCATGCCACCGCTGTGTAGATTAACTTCTTCCCTATAACTAGAGATGGTGAAATTTCGCAAATTCAACGACTTGCATGTTAGAATCAAATATCCTATGCATTCTCAAGTCCCGACCATTTGTCCACTAGCTGCTACTCAGTGGAACAGCAGACAATGAACGAATAGACAGGACTTGAGTATGCATAGGAAATTTTATTCTACCATGCAGGTCACTGAATTCGCGAAATTTCACCATCTCTACCTATAACGTTTGCGACAAGCGAGACATCATGAAAGATCATTCATGACCAAAGAAATTCTGTCAGTTTGGAAAAAAAAATGGTAACACGTTTAGATTTTCTGTTTTGCAGAAAAAATCACATCTACTGTATATGAACATTCCGGTAAGATAGTGATGGTTCACTGTTAATCTTTCATTACAGAACCCGCCTCCGAAAACATTTTTTTTCCCCGTATTCGCATAGCACAATGTTTAGAGCCGGTGATTTTTGATGAAAAGAATCCTGCAACAATTTGTTTCAGTGCATTATGTGCACATCTGTTTCTCTGCTTCATGGTCAGTGAATTGAAGTTTTTAACTTTCGGCGTCTCGGGGTCCTACCCGCAAATCACGGATGTGTGGTGTCGTGGTAACATTGTTCTGGTTGGTGCAGTCAAACGAGCCACGCCTCTTTCCTATTACATTCTGCCAATAACCACGAACCATAGTTTCAGGTGTGTACGTAAGACATTGAAACAAGTTGTTGCAAAATTGTTTTCACCAATAATCACTGTCTCTATCAGTGTTGTAATAGGTAATGAAATGTTCACTACAGTTCTGTTTTGACATTTTATTTGTGCTTAATGTTTTAATTGTGGGTCAACAAAATCGATTTCTCATATTTCTTTCCTGTTAATGTAAGGTATGTTTGCAGTCTCAATAGAAAAAAAAAACTTTACATAACTTTTTAACGTCTTCGACGTTAACAATAAATTCACGCTTCATTTTAATTACCATGCAACGAATTGGCTGGATCAAATGCTGAGTCTCTCACGGGCAGTTATTTTTGTAAAACCTGGTGTCGAAAATAACTAATTTTTAAATTTAAAATGTCAACTTGTCAGTAGCTGAAATTGCTTTCTTTCTTGATAAAAACTGTTAAATTTATATAGTTCCATACAGTTAATTAATTTCGTGGTGAAGTTAGAACTATGCATGACGTAAAATCGAACAGTAACTTTCAGGGTTCAGCTGACTGAAAGCCCTAGAAACGCACAGTCATAAGGTTATTTTAGTAATAAGACGACACGTTTAGAAGCCAAACTTCATTTCTTCTTCGAGACCACCTTGCACCTTTCCTCACGTCATTTCACGTCATGTAAACTGACATTAACACGTGCCCAGCGACTTGTATTCATTCGTCAATCAAGAAAGTCGTGAAATATTTATGAACTACAATTTATACCGCATACTTACATTGTTTATAAATTTGTTTAGAATAGGAAAAAACACATTAAACTCTGCATCGGTTTACTGTCGGACTCGGATATATGTCGCCCCGTTGGGTAAATTTAACTTTGATATAATGTATCTTTTTTCAGATTTATTTTATATATTTTAGTATGGTGGGATGTAGAATATAACTCGGCAGGTAGTTTGAATGTAACATTGATATAAATATTTAATTAATTTCTTATGAAATTACTTAAGGCAGGGGATAACAAAAAACCGTAATTTAGTTGTGTCGAAAATTGTTGTGACTCTGTACATCAGTTTGTCTCAGAGCTGAAAATTATGTAACTTAGGGTATTTATCGACTTAAATAAAATAGCTTTATTCAAAAATTTTCCAAAATTTAGTAAATTTTTTAATCATACGACGTAGTTATAAGAATTTTTCAACCATCTGTGGGCGAGTTTACGATAGTTGCTCGCTTTGAGATTTTTAAAATGAATCTTTGCAGAAACAGTGTAATCAGTAGAACCAGTCTTAAAAGTAAATTATTATAAATGAGCTGTTAGTGATTTCACAAGACCAGAAATAAAATGCTTCTTTTAACGTTGTATTAAAACTGTGAACCAAATCATTTCCTTCATCTTAGAAACTAAATTTACAAAAATTAATAAACCGGAAACCAAAATGTAGCAAAACATTTAATAGAAAACGGCGATGGACACGATACCTCAATATTTATTCACAAAACTAGACCATGGAACTATTTTTTAATTCGCACGTTATTCAGTCAGTATTAAAAATTTGTGAAACGCTACAGGTATTAAAAAAAAAATCAGGCAGACGTTGGATGCAATTCTTGCCACACGGAGCAGTTAAGTAAGTAAAGTAAGACTCAAAGTTTTGTATTCGCTACAAAATCCTGGTACTCTTATCAAAATATCAACTTACTGAGTTTTATGAGCTATATGAGTTCAGGTATTTGTGCAACTAGGTAGGAAATCCTGGTACTAGGACCATAATTGTGGTAAACCACGTAACCAAACAACAATGGACTGACTGATTTACGAATAAAAATAGTTTACCAGCTGAAAACGCCAGCAGTTATAGGGCTGCCATTGCTAGTATTCGAGTTATGAATATGTCACATTGTGCCACGGGTTTTCCTGTTTTGCTTGCTAGCGATGAGAAGAAACTGCCCAGCGAGAAGGTCAAATAAAAATTCTCTCATCAACAGTTAACTTAACAATATTTCTTTCCATTGATAGAGAATTATATTAATGTTAGTTACTACAGGAAAACAAATTCGTGTTTTGTTTTACTGTCAAAGCTCCACGAATAAAATACGTACTTAGAGTTTTACAGAACCGATGTTGCCGGGTTACAACGTATAAAAGTATTTAGTTACGTGACGGATAACAATAGTTAGGTACAAACATTTTCTAAATGTGATGTATAGTTTTACGAACTGTTTTCGCTATACACACTTCATGTTATTTTCCGACCTACGTTGTTGAGAGACGACAGAACACGTGACCAGCGGTGAAATACCAACAGGTTCATTAGATGATATTAACTTGAGACGTCTCAAATGGGATAAATAATGCACGTTTTGTTTCACTGTCTTAATTTATTTACATTGGGCTACTTTTCAAATGTGCTGACCCATGACAATGAACCCTAAATAGGTCAACTTGGAGGTTACGAAGTTGCAGTATATAAAACTTGCTTACAATCTGTCAAACAGGTCTAGGAATGGGCAAATGAACCTTCACTTATTCGTGGCTTACTATCTTCCAGTATAGCCACCACTTAAATTAAAAGTTTAAAGATTAATCTTATAACTAGAGGTACGTAAATTTCGCAGATACATTCCAGATCAGGTTGAACGCCAGTTACGTATACTTCATTATCATTTCTGTGACTTGCTGGCGGCTGTTACGCGGGTGATCAAATTGAACTATAAAATATGTAAAATGTTTGGTACACAACATTAGTTAATTAGAAGTATGTAAATGAATAATTGTTTTTTAAAATATAATTTGTCGAATTACTCTTTGTAAACTAAACTACTGTAAAAATATTCAATCTTTGTTCCTGCGTCTTGCGGTTCATTATTATACGTTGCCTACTTATTTTTACATTTAAATCTTACGTTAAAAAAAGTTCACCTGAAACTGCTATAAAATATTTTATGTTTAAGGAAACACTTAAATAATATAAATGAATATAATGAACTCTATTTCTATTTAAATTCAAACCTTTATGTCTACATACAAATAAAAGCATTCGTTTGTAAATCGAGTCACTGTATTTACTGTTAACCTGCCAATTGAGCAAATACTTTAAGTAATAAAGTATGAACCTTTACGAATAGTTTTGTACTACTGTTGCATGTTGTTTTAGAACTGAAAAATAGAGACGGAAAATTATGGAAATGCAGCTATAACTGGATTATATAAAAAAATCTTTTCAGTTACATATGTGTGATTGAGCCAACAATATTGCTTAGTTTATATATATAATATATATATATATATATATATATATATATATATATATATATATATATATATATATATATATATATAAAGATTTAAATGGAACTACCACGAATCCTGTAAACTATTAGGCTTATAGACAAGTATGGCGCTTTTTATGTTCTATGTTATCTAATCAAGTCTATAGTAAAAAGTTACATTACAAACTAGAAACTCAGTATAACAAATATATATAATACTTACATTTAAATAGTAAATATTGTGTAGATAAACTACGAGTGAAGTTGTGTTCGCGTCATTGAGCGAAACCATGCCTCGCGCACGAAATACTCAGTGTTCTACCTGCCGCCAAAATAACAGCGATTCGCGGAAATCGTCAAGAGGGACATAAAAATTTAATTTTTACTATCCTTTTTGTTTTGTTCGCTGATACCCCCCAGCTACTCGTATAACAAAAAAGTTTCTCGCGTACTATAATTTACTCTGCATTTTCCTGTCAAATGTCAACATGGCATTGTTAAAATTTTTTAAAAATAATATGATAGTTGCAGAAAATAAAATTAATGTACATCATCATTGGCAACATAGTTCATAAATGCAATGTAAACATTTTGAATACATTTGGATGAATAGTTTTAGATTTGTGATGAGTTTAACTTGACAGGGTTTTGGGGCGCGCGAGCATGCATTGGATTGCGCTAGCTCCGAAAGACCCAAAATGGAGGACGATTATACCCCCTTTTTATAGTGCCATAGCATGTTAGCTATGCAGTTTTGCATTAAGGGCTCCCTGCTGCAAATTTTGTATAATCAGATAAACGAGCGGTATTTAGGCCAACTTTAGCTTGCTCGCCACTTGACTGGCCGCCTCTAAGCGCACGACAATCCACTGACTTAAGTTTTCCTCCCCTTTAAGGACTATGTATTAAAAGACAATGCCCGGTAGTTTCAAAGAAACATCCCTACATTGTTTTGTCACAAATGTATCATAATTTGTACCTAATTTTGTTATGGCAGCCGTAAATCTCGTAGTTTTTCAGATGTTGCATTGTAAACACAATCAATTTCGTTATGAAAATAAGCCAAAATAAAGCAAAATATTTTTCTGCTGATGAAAGGTACATTATTTCAAAATAAAAACGCATCCACAGTATTGTGCATCGTGTGACTGCTCATTGTTTGTAAAAAATTTTCGTTTTTTAAAATAAATGGAGGGCTATTTTCTTAATAGAAACATTACATTTTACGATTAGGTTAGCATTATTCGACTAAATTGGTACTAGGAGTTATTTAATATTTTTACACGGCGAGAGATAATTACTATCTTAAATTTGAAATTAACTTAATTATTCCATAATTATGTTTTAATATTTCGAATACAATGTTCATCACGAACGTTAAATTTATTGGCTAAGTCCCTATTCAACGGTTTCCAAATATAACTTCCTAGATTTTGAATAAGGACGAAATCATGACAAACTATGTATGATTAGCGACGTGGGCTCCAAAGTGAGAAGTTTCATTTGTCTGAAGGGGATAAATATAAGTATTACATGAACAAAGTGCAACTGATTATGTTCAAGTAGGTATTATTTATTTACAGTTCAGCTAAACTGTTTACACGGAACCTCTCACAACTGATAACACAACGTTCATGAAAACATTTTTTGTTGTGAGGTTGGTATGCTTAGTCAAAGGTTAAGAGGAAGGACGGTCGATCGCCCGGACCACCTCGGAAACGCTCACCCTTCGTTTTTCCATCTTGATCGGGCCATGACCCCTGGTGCATAAAATTACCCCCTTAAGATACTTCATCACTCTAAAAAATATCGTGTAGATGCGAGACTGCAACCTGTTTCTACGGAAATGCCTGTTGGCTCTCCTCGTGCACGATGAAGATGGAGCGCCCGATACTGTCCGCCTACGAGCTCTTTAACCCTCCCTTCTCTGAATGCAGTGGCATTAAGTGGGGAAATAAATATATGAGCGCAGTAAGTGTTACAGCCAGGCTGAAAACATAGGCCCCACCAGGCAGAAGTTCACAACTTCGAGCGAAGACGATCGCATACCGTACTAAACTGTTGGCAGACTCTTCCACAAATTTTACATCATTACTGAGTAATCGAACATCAAGAATTTTAAATACAGCTAATCCAAAAAGACAGTTTATTTTCGAAAAAAATTATATGTATATATAATAATACATTGAATACAATGAAGACTATAACCGAATGTTGTTCGAATAAAATTCGGACGAACGTTTCTCGGTCCACGGAAAATAATCTTATAAGGAAAAGGTGCCACAGTATCGTCACTGTTCCCTAGCATCAGGCAGAACACTTATACTGTATAAACCATCATTTATCGTAAAAAGAAATGAAGTTCTGCTGAAATTAACTTCATTTCTGTCTAGACACTTCATTGCAGTTAAGCCGACCAACTGAACGTTGAATATGCACAGTGGGCGTGTGAGAAGTTGTATGTGCCGAAAAGGACGATGTAAGCTGGGTGACATAATGCTGCTATCTTTGTAGTGTGTTTATATGAGACTCACTCTTAGCCTATCTCGATCTCCAGAAAATGTAAGCAGTAGTTAAAGTGTTAACTAAACATGACGACGAAAGATACAAGTAATTGCTATTTAAATATTTCAGTCATTTGTGGAGCGCACTTTCAAAACTAGGAGTATCCAACTTATCAGATTAAAAGGAAAGTAAAAAGTCCTATAACTTGTAATGGCTAATAAGAGAAAACGTTAAGGTCATTTTCGTATTTTTG
Organism: Medauroidea extradentata; assembly: GCA_003012365.1. Lineage (NCBI taxonomy): Eukaryota > Metazoa > Arthropoda > Insecta > Phasmatodea > Phasmatidae > Medauroidea > Medauroidea extradentata. The sequence continues at coordinate 72,738 of PNEQ01126387.1, forward strand.
GACATGACTGGATTTGTTCCTCATTTATTCCGAACAATTTATGAATCCTTGTCATGACTAAGCAGTAATAGGGTTAACCATATTTTACCAGTTTCATACTACTTTTCACCTTAACAGCAAGAGTGATTAGTAGAATTGCCAATACAGAGCCGTAACAATGCAACCTGTTCTCTAGTTTAATGCGGTAAACGTTTACACTTTTAAGCAGAAAAAAATAAAAGAGATTCCACTTTCTTTGCCCGTTACATTTCGGCAAATCACTACTATATTTATTTATTAATTTATACACAACATGTTCAGCCACAGGCCGTAACGCAAAATTATGCGTTTTGCAAACTACACACATGATTACATACAAATATGCCTACAATACGAAAATAGATCAATTAAGATTGAAATATAAACCTACCTTACACTGACCCTACACTACTTGTAATAGGATGGACGCGATTTATTTTCCTGGTCCACACATCTTGTTTCCCGTCTGGAATAATTTTTTGATTGGTTTGCAGTCGACCCTTATACGGAACTGCAAACCAATCCAAAAATTATCCCAGAAGCAACCTTCATTGTAATAGCTCAGAATATCGTAATATGATCAAGATAGTAACAGGAATCTATTTCAATTGGGGTGTCCCTAGTCCAGTCCTATATTAAGTCCATAGAATTTGCTCATTCACAAGGATTATTACTTCTGCTAAGTCATTCAGAGTCAGAGTCCAATGATGGTGAAACAATCCGTGTGGTTAGTAATTCGGAACTGTAGGTATAGGGCTTACGGTGGCCGCCTGCCTCGTTTACCGAATAGTGTGCATAACGCTTTGGCCGTCAAAAACTTATTAGAAAATTCTTAAACATAGTGAGAAATGTTGGCTTAAAAATAACATCCTAAATATTTTACCCGTATGTATGCCCCTTTCAGATGCACCACTTAGCTTTAAAGCTTATTTACTCGTGGCCGAATAAAACGAAAATGGGTGTTTTTGGAGTTATTTTTTTTTAGGTATGGCAATGGCGGTCCAGAATTTTCTTCAATAGTGTGTTGTGTGTCGTCATAAAATGAAAGAATCACAAATTAATGCCTCATAGAAGTGATCTGTCGGTAAGAAGTAAGTTACCTCGAAATTGAAAAATACACACCCAGGCTGCCAACTTAACGTTTCACTGAGAGCGTTATCATTAGTGCCGGAACTATAGTCTCATGGAGAGAAACGATTATCAGGAACCATTCTGTAATTCAATACTCCAATTGTTATTTCGTAAAATTATAAGAAGTAAGTACACTTTATGGTGAAGAAACAATACATTGCCCTTTATCAGGAAATGTGATTTCAGTAAAACCAGCGCCGTGAACTCAAGCGAGGTTTATTCTACTTCATGTTAGGAATATAATAAAGTGCTAAAGGCGACCCAGGCATAAGTATCACGTCTCACCTTAGCCTTTAGGACTAGGCGCAAGTCACTTAGGGACACGGTCTACGGCAAATTTTCAAATACAGGTTAGGAAGATAATAGTGCTTATAATTTCAGGTTATGAAGGTGTATTATTACCGACAATTTTGGGGAAGAGAAAATTTTGACGGTTAGTTAAAAAAATATTTTCTTGTATTTTGGACGAATTCGTATACCAGAGCTTACACGAGCCTTTCTTGACCGTGGTTTAAGTGCTCCGTCTTTGGTGGGATATATTTGACGTGTCCAAAACGTAGAAGCACCGGAGCGTAAGTGTGTTTCAGGCAAACGAGGCGGATGCATTATAGTCTTTACGAGCAAGTCACTGAACTGACGAGCAATCTTTCCGTTGTGTCTCACCTCCGTCTGACTTTTAGAGGTTGAGCTAATCGTATTTTGACGAAATAGTTAATATAAAGGAATGCTGCGTGTTCCTGTGTTACTTTAAAATGTTCTAAGCGGAATTTTCCTGCTTAAAACTGATGGTGAGAATGCCCTTTTTGTCTGTTTTAGCCGTCACAAAACAATCATTAGAAACACAATAGGAAGAAACCACCATGCATTCTGACACAAGAAAATTGTTAAATGAGTGGAGCATATAAACGAAATTCAAGGGGGGGGGGAAGAGAGCTATTTTGGTCAGCGCTCAACATAGAGGACTTAAGCGCTGGTGGGGGGTGACATGATGTGAGGAGGGCCGAAATGTGAGGGCGGGGGAAGTGGGAGATCCCCCATAAAACCCACTGACCAGCGGCATCTTCCGGTCCGATTAAAAATTTCGGGGACCGACACCGCCGGGAGTCGAACCCTGATCGTCTTGGTGGAAAGCGAATGGTCTGACGATTCGTCCACCGTGGCCCCAACGAAATTCAAGTGGGAAAGGGTATCAGAGAACTCAAATTTATGAATTTCTATAAACACAATGTATTTGAGTTTCTTTGTTAAAAGTCTGGCTACGTCAAAGGAGAAACTAAAACTCTGTGGTTTAGTCAATGTTAGTATTGATGAAATTCCTAGATTAGTCTGTCCTGTGGAGACGCCCAAAATAAAGTATTGATTAATTACGTTGGAAGGTTTCAGATGCCGTAACAGAACTGGCATTGCAATTGCTAGTGTCGTCAGAAATACTGTCAGTACATATTTTTTGCTCAAACGCATTTTAATTTTCAGAAATGGAAATAAAACAAGAATCGTCATTAATAATGCGTAAAACCAAAATTGCAACACTGTTTTTCCCTCAGCTGATGTGCCGTCGCAGAAATTGTGCAAATACTGTAGTTTGGTGCCCGTGGTAGACTGCACCCTTACAGTTCCTCTGTACCTGCGGCTGAAATTGTATTGCAGCGTGTTGTATTATTTGTTTGAAGAACATTCTTAACTTAAATTTTATGCCTACGAAATTGACAAACACATCAGACTATGTCGCTATAAGTATGAAAATTCAGCAGGAATATTAAAATTTTGTGCACTTTAAAACGGCTGAAAATGGCTTTTTCAGACTACCGCGTACGAAAAAATCACCTATCGAATTCGAATTAAAAAACACAGATAGAAACACGCATTGGATTTGAAACCATAGTCCCCACAAATAAAATTATGCTCACGCCCCAATGTCCCATATGAATAATACTAGTAAAGCACTACACGTCGTTCGATTGGCTTGCAAGTAGAGGTGATAACTTCATTCTAGAGACCTCGAAAATTCGCATTTTCTTTTGGACACAAGCTATAATTCAAAGTTCGTGTCACTTTCGTGGTCGGCCCTTGATTTATTCGACACCTCCTGGATGGCACCGATTCAATAATAAAGAATCAGCTAAGCAGACCAAGTAATGTGATATCACTGTTTCAAGGATCTGCCAATAAGCAGCTGATGTTTGCTTGAATACACAAATATTATTGGAGGCTAGCCTAGAGGTCAGTGAACTCGCGAATTTTTCCGGTCTCTACACATACACACACGGACGTAGGCTATGAAGGGAGACTCTTTAAAGGGGGGTCAGTACCCACCATGTTGAAATATTGGAACTTCTGCATTTAATTTGGCCTACAAATTTCCAATAACGTTTAATGCTTCGTCAAGTCATAAGGACTAGTTTATTACATTGTATACAGATGACATTGCTCGACTACTATAACTTACACTACACTTATGGCAATCCGTAAAAAAATTGACTTTCTTTCTCCGAATGGTTACTAGTCAAAAACTAAGAAAGGTAGCGAAGGTGTGACAATTTAGCAATGCTTAAGAAGGTAATATATGTGCTATGTCTCGAGAAATTTTAATAAATCTCATTGTACGGGAAAATTGAACAATTTGAAGATGTAAGGTACTGATCTCCCCTTATCTGACTACCTTACGACTGATTACATATGATTTCGATTACCCTCGTTCCGCATGCTGACAAAGCATTTCAGTGTAGGTAATGGGCCTTACTTGAATCAAGGATTCTGGATGTTCTCCGCAAATGATACTTGAGGAGACTAGGGGAAAACAAAGATCAAGCTACCGGATTTTAGCTGACCTACCCATTTTCCGAGTCACTTAACCAGGCGCAGTCGGAGGGCGTACAGCTGAAATGGAGCGGACGCCCATAATATTCATTTCTGAGAGTAGTGCACAGTTAGGAACACATTTTCCTTCAAACATGTCTATAATTATTTCGTTTTGTTTGTCTATTAAGTCCTTGTCCATCTAGTGTACGCTGATGTAGCGTGACACGCGTATACTCTTTTACACAAAATTGCTACATTTACTCCCAACTTCAAACTCAAGTACATTGATACAAATTCTCTGCTTGCAGCACCCAGGTTGATGACTTTACTGATATTAAGAGGCCTTTCAGTGTGTCAGACGCTTGTATGCAACCCACATTAACACCATATAAATCAAGGCTAATCTCCCTATCGCTATAGCAATAAGTGTATTAAACATATCAAAATTATCGTCGCGTTTATCAAAGCTATATTCGATCTTATCTTCGCAGCGGTCTCCGAAGTCAAGGGTAATGAATAATTGACTACAAATTTTACAAAACTTATTTTGTATCACGTTGCTAATGCAACAGTTTGTTATACTTGATTTTGCATAAAGCAGTTCAAATAAGAATGGCTGCACCTTTAACAAAATGTTAATATAATTTTGATATGTGTAATACTCTTACCGCTACAGCGATAGTTAGATTAGTCTTGATTTATAATGTTTTAATGCGGGTAGCATACATGTGCCTGAAACACTGGAACCGCCTCTTAAGTCTTCATGTTAGAAAAATACTAATAAAGATTCAGTATTGAAAAATCTGTTACCATATTTTCTGAATCCTTAAATATTTTATGATTTTCTTTGTACGTCTAGTATGACTCGCCGTAGTCTTCAACGAATACATAAAACTATGATTAATTCTTTCATCTCTATAGTCGCTGTACTATTATCCTCATCAACTGCACATGATTACGAATAAATCTTTAGATTCGTTATAGTTGTGTGACATAACAGGACGTGTTTTGCCTTTGGATCTCTTTAGATATTTATCTACCTCCTACAAGAACTTCTCGCTCGAAATATAACTTGAGATTAGAATTTAACACATGTTTTGCATGTACAGTATCTTGCGTAAATCCCTAAACTCTAATTTTGAATCAGTGAGAAATGAACCACTTTAGTGAAATACCAGTAGTTTCTGTCAAAAATAAGTAACTGAAGTTAGGGAAACAGTGCTGATTGCTGCAGTGTCTAAATTACAGTGATTTGAAAGTGAGTTCCACCAATTTGTAGCGAATTTCATCAGACTGTTAACAGATTTTCAGTCGATTCCACAGGTTGGTCAGTCAGGAATAGATTGTGAACTGAAGTTTCAGTGATTAACAATTCACAGAATGTAACCACTAAATAGGATTTAGAGCACCGCTAAGCGGCGGAGACGTATATATATAAACACACACACAGGGTGTAAGGAAACTTATAGCCCAAACTCCGGGAGGTGATTCCTCATGAAAAATGAAGTAGAATTATATAGGACACTTTCAAGAATAGTGAATATTAAAGGCGGAATAAGCCCATGAAAATCGAGTTTGAATATCGTATTTTGTCAAAATATAAAAAACGGTTATGAATTAAATTACAATTCTTTTGGTGGTGTTACATATTATTGAGATCTTTAACATTTTATAATTTCAACTTTCTAACCTTCCCCTTCTATGAAATTAGTAGAGTTTGCCTCCCGTTACGTTTTGTGAACATTACATGGTGTATAATTGGGCAGTACACCGTAACGAACAAAAAAGGTTCTCTTGTCGCAATTGCCTAGAATGCACTGTTAAACAAAAAAAAAATAAGGACACAACTGTTCTGTGCCTGGTATGTAGGCAAAAAGTACTACATCCGCTAAGAAATGGAATTTTAACATGCTCTCAGGAAAACGCAACCCGTGATGTAGTTCCCGAAGCATGTCGCAAAACGCTGTTACGTAAGCTTAAAACGAAAACATGTCTATATGCGAATCTGTTAATTTGGCAGCAAATTCGGTTTAGCGAAATTTACGAAATATTATTTTGACGACATAAATACGCAAACTTCATGAACAACAGAACATTCTGCAGTACATTCTGAAAGAACATCAGTATGTCACTTACGTGTTTCGCTAATAACAAATAAATAAATAGGGTATGGTGATGCACCCTAGGGCGGGGATAACTCCAAACTGGTTTATGGTATTCTGATTTTGGGCCTGTAGTCTACCATCATCTCTGCATTGTGGCAATGGAATGGGACCCTATGAAGGAATATTACCGGAATAAAACGAAGGGGAAACGTGAGTTCTCTGAGAAATCCTGCCAACCAGAAACTTCGTCCGATATGTTTCTCACTTGCGAAAAACTGGGACTCTATCCCACCGGGGATCGAACCCAGCGGAAATCGAGCCCGGATCTCCGTGATGGGAGGTTATGGTATGAACCACTAGATCGTTGCGGCCCCCATTAATGTCGCTAAATAACAAAAACAAAAGCTGTGAAATGACATATGTGTTATCCATTGTGTATTGTGTTTGGGATCTGTTATTTAATGGCAGATATTCAGAAATAACTTCCATGCCATACAAATGTTCTGCGCCAAAGATGACTTTGCTGTCTACTACACATGGGAAACAAGGCTGAGCGAATATGCTCATACTTAGGACAATTTGCATTAACTAGGATGTTACCCTGTAAGTGTAAGACTGGAACGAATGTAGTTTGTTACTATTCCTGTAGATGACAGCATTGTTGTAAACGTGTCAAAGAGCAACGTTGGATGTGCGTCGAGAGTAGTGTTTGACCTTCAGCGTTACTCAGTAAAGATGCCTACCGGTGCATCAGATGGAACGTTACCCGTTGGCCGAAAAGGCCGTCATGCATCTTGTGTATAACAGACTGAATGGATATGGTAGACGTGCGCAACGTTTTACAGAGAACAGTTTCCTGATTGTTTGATGCCAGATTATCGGACATTTTACACGGATCGACCGTCAGCTGGAGTTACAGTTGACAGTCGTGGAAAATTAAAATTATGTAAAAGTGTCGCAAAGTCACTCCACGTGTCCAACCTCACCACTACTTACGCGGTATATATTTAATCTCGTAAGTGCTCCCGAGCAATGGCGTAGCTAGGATTTGTGTACAAAAAAGAGGGGGAGTTTAAATTGAGAATAATATAATGAACTCCGACCAACAGTTTAAAAGGGGAAGGGGGTTGGACTGGGGTTCTTTCCACAGGAAAATTTGGATTTCAAGGTGAAAAATATTGCTATTTTAGAAGTTTTCCAAACGAGTAATTTAATATAATACTGATATGTTTAATATAATTGTTTTTTTAGAGGGACAAGGGTGTTATGACACCTATCTCCCACCCTAGGCTGCGTCCCTTCAGTCCCAATATAGGCAGCTCCCTTTTGTACCATGGAATTGTTATTGTGTGCATGAAGTGAGAGACGAGGTGTTGTTGCAGGTCAAGGAGTAAGTGAAGGAGCAGAAGGGGGGGATGACTCCGTGGTGACGACGCCAGAGCCCGGGGCGGCGCCGCGCTGCTCCTGGGCCTGCATGCGCAACAAGGAGATCGAGCGGGACAGGATCCGCAGCCTCAAGGCGTACATCCTCGACAAGCTGGGGATGCCCGAGCCGCCCAAGATCCCGCCCCACCTCAAGGACAACCAGTTCGCCATCGACGTGCTGCTGGACCGCGCCGTGCCGGGCTACGGGCCGACGTCTTCGCCTGCAAGCAGCAGGCCGCAGGCCGACCAGCCGCCGCCCACGTCCATCGACCAGTCGCCGCAGAGGGCCCGTGACTACGACGACGACGTCGTCAAGCCGCGCAAAGTGATTGCCTTCGCCGAGATTGGTGAGTGAAGCCCTTATACCGGGCCCTCGTAACTATAAACAAAATAATTCTTACCGAATATTGCCTTCGCCTAAATTGGTGACTGGCACCCCTTAGGCCCTCGTAATCCGAGAAGTACAAACGAATTCTTACCGAATATTGCCTTCACCGAGATCGGTGAGTGAAGCTCTTATACCAGGCCTTCGTAATTCTAAGGCATACGAATTCTTACCGAAAATCGCCTAAGCTGAGATCGGCGAGTGGAGCCCCTATAGTACCAGGCCCTCGTAACTAAAAAAGAACCGACGAATCCTTATCGAAGATTGCCTTCGCTGAAATTGGTGACTAGAGCCCTTATACCAGGCCCTCGTAGCTCTAAGATAAACGAATTCTTATCGAAGACTGCCTTCGCCGAGATTGGTGCTCTACTAAATAATAATGCACCGAAATTATGTAACGCATGTGCGTCAAGTAGGTGTAACTTTGTAGGACTCTTATACTGGGACCAATTCGTGAAGTAATGACAAACTGTACCTCGATGAATCAAACTCAAGGCTTTTATATAATAATTAAATACATGGAAAAATATTTAGTGGCAGCTAAGAAATATTTTATTGATATTCACCCTGCAAAATGTATTTTGTGCTTACAAAAAATGTTATGCTTCACAAGGAAAATATTGTGGTCACCACAAAATAATTTGGGAAGTAAGACTTTCTACAAAATTTTTCTTTACCAAACGTCCCCAAAACCAAAAATTTTAGGCGTTAAATGTTACATCGACAGTAGCAGTAGTATGGTACCTATACCAATAATTTTCTTTTAGTGTTCTGTAGTAACAATTAATGGCGATGACGATTGAATCTAGACAATTACCAATGGCGTCATTGCATCCAGTTATACAAATGCAGAGTGTAACGATATATCGTTCGTTAACATATCGTAGTGCAATAAGTTCGTAGTCTCAGCCTCGGTCCAACCACATTCTGATATATGTTTTCCATGCACTAAGGAAAGGTTATTCATGTAGAATTATGTAGAAATCATAATTCCGTTAAAATATTATTAATGCTAAAAGTCTGAATTTTTTTCCAGTAAAATATAACGCTATTCCTTAAGCAGAACAAATTATTTTCAAAGAATCAATTGTATTATCTTAAGAATATTCTGCATCTCTTACAGTCCAAACTGTTGCAGTAAAAATACGAATAATGCCAGTAGACATGTATGATAGTTCTTCCTAATTTAACAGAACTATGATTCCCACAACTATTCATTTGTCTACACGGTGTTGAATCTCGAAATCATCCCAGGTAAATGACTGCATGGTCCCTCAATAAACATCATGGCTGATTTCCTTTTTGTTCCTGGTTCTTTGAACATCGGCACTGAGGAATATTCTGTTACATGACCAATTACGTTGATTTTGTGAAGGAGCAATGGGAGAGTATACATGCACGATACAAGAGATATGAGGTATTTTTTATTTATGAAGAAGCTGTCATTTCAAAGTTAATATTTAATCATAGCAAATTGCATATTTTAATGCTCTTTAGTGAAATTTGGAAGTATCATAGAAAACATTTCACTGGTATACAATTAACACCATTTAGATTATGAAAAATTTTAATGGTTATAGAAATTATTTACTGTTTAGAGGCCATCAAAATTCCACTCAGTAACTATGAACCACATACATATTTCATCTCGTATGGCCAAAGCAGTCAAAATTGTACACATAGACGTACAGAAGTGAGTCACGAAAATACATTGTATGTATTTACTCTGTGAATAGAAAGAATGAAATGTTATCAAATTTGCGTGAGATATTCTGACATACTTTCTGAGATCGGTTTCCAAATTTGCAATCATAATTTGAATGTCAAATCCCAACTTTACATTTATACTGACAAGTAGAATTTATGTTACAGAGAAAGAAAAACGTTATGCAAGGGTAAACATGTTTATTAACGGGATAGAAAACTTTTTATTGTATGAAATTATTCAGAAAAAAGATGTTAAACATTTCGAAACGTCCTTGAATGCAGTAAGATTTCTTACCAATTTTCGTCGGCTTGATGTTAGGTAATTATAATAATGGTGTTTTAGAGTACATCAATATATCAGCGTAGTTATGAGGTAACATCAACAATACATTTGGTAAAGTTAGCACACAGCAACTATAGTTTAAGAGTGTGGGGTAAAATAATAACTCATAGTTGTAATCTTATACAGCACATCCCGACAAATGAGATTGAGCATTATGGCCACACATGTCGGCACAATGCAATAGTGGTAAGCCTATCAGTCATAGTTTATTGTACCAATTAAATTGTCATAAAATTGTTGATATTCTATATTAACTAATTTAGCATTGGTTGTAACTAAAAACATAGCTTATGCACCGTAATGACATTTAGTTTCAGTATCACCTTTTATCTTATCTTTACTTGTACATAACTCATTTGTGGTACATAGTGGGTTACCGTTATCTATCCACATGCCCTTCTCCTGTCAAAATGTATCTCATGAAACTTCGGCAAAAATTTTACTTGTGTGTGACATCTCGATCAGTCAGCAAATCCACCCGAGTAAAACCAGCGGCTAAGATTGTAAGCAACACACGCCTCTCGTAGCTTGATCCCACTCCACTTCTTATTTCGCCGTAATCATACTAGAATCACAGAATCTATATGGGAAATTCCAACTCATAGAAGAAGAGAAGTGAAGGATCTAGTCATCTCTGCCTTAGCACGTGTTAAACCTGCTACGTTCGGCAACTGATGGGAAAACTAAGTGCTGACAGTATTATTTCTTCCAAGTTCTTCACGCTGAGAACGTCATTGTAGGTTTGAATCTTTCTGCGTTAGTTTACAAGATATATGACGTTATTCCATTTTAATACAATTTAGTATGCTTTAGCCATATAACAATATACCAACAAAGATATGAGAGAAGGCAATGCAGTAGCCTTTTCTTAACCAGTTTCTTGCATGTTCATAAAATTTCGGCCAAACGCTCTTTAATCTAAGGGGGTGGGGTTGGTTGTTATTACACTTAGATGAATTTAACTTAGTTGATCACAATTGACTGCAATGCGAAAATTAAAATCCCCCAAAATGTCAGAATTATTATTTAGAAAATCTACACGTATCCATTAACTTACGTAAATGACATAATATTTCCAACTCATTAAAATCTTCGAAATCAAATATAATTTAAGAGCAACAACATTTACACATCTGTAGGTTTCTTATGCTATCTTAAAACTTGAAGATATTTTTTTTAAGTTATAAACATCTCTGTAGATAAGGAACAAATAAGAATTACAAGTACAAACAAGTTCCATATACACGTATTGAATGCAACTAAATAGAGTCAAATATAACCTTACAACTTAGTACATCTTTACTACTTTAATCTTTCCAATTCCAAAATTAAATAAAATCACTAAGAATACTACACATTTTAGTTGTCCAAGTAAAGAGTCTGGTTTAGCATATGTATAATAAAAGTTTTACCTCATTTCGATTAAAATGTGATATAAATTAAATTTGCTTGCGTCCAGAAACTGAAACCGAGCTAACTTATTGCATGCGTTAGAATATAATCCGGTTATGCTTTGGTAATCGAACTTCTTGGTTCCGTGAGATAGTAAACCTAGCTAACCCTACCAAGTTAATTTTCGTAATCGCCTCAAATCCACTACCGGGAACCCACTTGGGTAAAACCGACAGTAAGTCCGGGATTACCACATCACGTTTCATTGTATCACGTTACACATTCACGTAAGCAGGGAACACCTTTGAAAAACACATTTGAACGGGACCTATCACGATCGCTTCACTTTATACTTACGTTCACTATCACGTAACGGAAAGCTTGTCAACGTCAAGCTTTTAAGTTAAAGTGATACGTGAAGTTATACTACGAGGTCATCTGGGCCAATCCCTTTTCGGAAGAGTTAATGTTTTTTGTTGTGTCACAATACCTTCGACAGTATTTTTGCTTAATTTTTTCTTGGTACGTTATTACGTGAAGGATAAGCACTATGGCAGCTCAATCTATCACGTCTTACGTACACGTGAAGGCGATAATGTAGTAAGTGATAAGCAGAGATGATTGTTTATCGCGGGTAAACTTGACTGCTAGCTGGGTTTCAACGTACGATCAGCTTACCAAAGATTACTGGCTCAAGTTTGTACGTGGTTCTGTTACACTATTCGACTGTGCCAATAAGAATCCCGCTAACGTAATATTTGATGCCTGTTACTGTTCTGAACGTTATGTTAGACGTACATCATCCAATCATACGAGTTGTAATTAACTACAGCGTTTTCAAGGGTACGTTGGCACGAAACATTTTCGCGATATATCATCATTAGAGAAGGTGATTTACAGCGGGAAATGTTGATCGTTTGCTGGGCTTCAATGTAATGTATTCATTTTTGACGCTTTCATTTCGTTACTGGCGATTCCCTATTTGACTGGACCAATGATAACTCTGTTGCACTACTACTGGCCGTATGTGATTCGTCTGTAAGCAACTTGACTGTGCCACATAACCGTCGGCCAACAATACATGACGCAGAACGCTACATTGATTTGTAGAATACGCTGGCAGAAAACGTTCTCGCGATGAATCACCTTCTCTAATCCTCACCTCTATGTAGTGATAAGTGAACGTGAAGTCGTCGTAATCCTGGCCTAATGTCACGCTGCAAACCAAATCGGGATCGCTTGCATTACCCTGCTGTCAGTTCCTGGTTCCCAGTGCTAGTCCGTGTTGCTCGCAGGTGGCGGCGTGGATGCCAGGTGGCAACAGTGTAACGTATGTACATATCGTACGACTCATTGAGCGAGCCGTGCCTACTTAAGAGAGTCAGTGAACCTGTTTGCGTGTTGAATATTCTAAGGTCAGCCCTGCGCGCGGACCACTTTTGTTACTGGGCGGACAGGGAAGGATGTTGTCCAATGAGCGCAGTGGGGAAGAAGACGAACAGCGGAATTTGTTGCGCCTATGCGCCTTTACTTCCGAATAAATACATTTCTACGTAAATAAAGTCTACATTTGGTGATTCCGAGTGTACCTGTGCCTCTTTGCCACGACAAATCATTATTTTCAGACCTAAACAGTCGAGTTAACATTAACTATTATAATTTAAAAAACTAACACGCAGCAACTTGTATAGTTTCTTAATTTTTCAAAACTTACGATTGAATTTTTTTACTCGACATTTCGGAAAGATATAATGTGTACTAACGGAAAAAAAATTCCTAAAGTAATCTCCCGTAAAAAGTTAGGAGTTTCATACGAGTATTCGTGCTGTGTTGTGCTGAACATCAAATTTTAGACACTTGTTATTTGCAAAGGTCTAAACTGTATTTATGTAAGTTGTCCTTTATCACATTCAGTTTTAAATATGGTACGGAATAACGGTTATTTGCTTAAACGATTATATCGTACCCGATCGACCACAATACCGTATCCTTAATAAGTTCTAATTTATTATGTATGCTTGTTCTTGGTTAACCCCTTCCCCCAAAATTCTTAAGAACATTAATATGACAGTCTATATGGCATATAGTTTTATCAGTAATTTAGCAAACACTTGTATGAATACGAAAACAAGAAATGTTCCGACAATTCTTAACATACGACAAATTTATTAAAATGTTGTACTTGCGTGCTGTTTCAAATTATGCTAATCTGCGATTATTTCCTGTTAATACATTCAGCATATTTTATTTAGCTAGCTAATTTATGAAGACATTCCCGTTATAAAAATATGTGTCACAAATACATACATGTAGTACATTCTCCAAAGTAGTCGAAACGAAAATTAACCAAGAAAATTTGCAGTCTTTTATTGGCAGTAATATATGCCAACATATAACTGTTGTAAACAACCATCAAATCAACAAATGCACTTATTTAACACTTCTTTAGTATCCATTGCCGATAAACGGTTTTCAGGTCTCTTTCAGTAATGTTTTTTTTAAGAATATGTAACATATTCTCAGAATAAATAAATAAATAAATAAATATATATATATATATATATAATTAGGTACGAGATCTCCCCATTGTGTATTTGTGTGATATTTTTATTACAGCTGCTGCAGCATTAAATTTTCTGGTCCCATTGACACTCAATTTAGACACAAATATATGTCATTCATCTCGAGAAATGCTATTTTATTTAAATAATCTGACACGAAATATAATTAAAATTAATTCATTTGCAGAAGAATTTTGTCCTCGGATAATATGTAGGTTATGTATCATGCTGTCATTTTGATAAAATATCATAACTACTCCGATTTGTTAGCATAGTACACTGTGTGTTTGCTTACATGAAGAGACGGGTTTTCTACTTGTCTTTTGAGAGTACATGTAAATAACACATTTTGTTGGAAGTAAATTTATTAATAAAAAAAAGATTTCAAGAAAAATACAAGTAGTTACGATCAGACATAGATAATAATTTTTAAAGAATCATGGTTCCAAAAGTACATTTCCAGACTTTGCATTTATGTCTCGCAAACCAAACATATACATTAACCTTAGAAATGTTTTACTTTATTCAGTTGGCGTAACTTCAACACAAGCAAAGTTGCGAGTAACTCCATGCGTAAATCCCACAACATTACGAAATACTCTTCTGTATCTACGTGCATGATATCGCCTTCTCCTGTAGTATGGCATCTTCATGAGCCTACGGTGCTAGGTGCTATTCGATGTAGTTGTGCTATTAAATAATTGTGTCTGTACTTATGTGACTACAGTTATCAAAACTAATTAAACATGCTGAAATGAAATTAAAATCACGTATAAGACCCAGGGGATCACGAGTCACAACAAGGATTCTTCTTGCACTGTTTCAACAAGGGTGGCAGCCTGTAGCACATCGCCAAACCCTCCCCCATTCCTCGTGCTGGAGGGAACGGATATGAAATGAGGACTGACAGATGGAGCAGCGACAGAATATAAGAGCAAGGAAAATAGGAGTATACCAAGAAAACCCGTCGGCAAAAGACAACGCTCGCCGCGTTTCCCACATGCAGCCGGAAGTCGATTCCAGATCGCCTTGGTGGGAGGCGATTGATCTGACCACTCCCACGGCCCTCGAGTGCACATGTCAGAACTGGTTAATTAAACAGTATTTGGTATTATTAGTGTATTACTGTGTTATTGGCTTGCAGGCAGGAACGACTCGAGGCAGTGCACGCGCTACGAAGGACACGAGATCCACTTCTTCAGGTTCTCGAAGGAGGTGATGAGCTACGACGTGTCGAACGCAAGGTTGTGGGTGTACCTGCAGTCCCCGGGGCCGCACAACGCGACGGCGGCGGCTCAACCCACCCCCGGAGGCGGCGGCGACGAGAGGCACGGCCCACGGGCCCGTGTGGCGCGCGGAGGCGGGGGCGGCGGACCACGCAGCCGACAGCGCTTCTTCAGCCACGACTCCTCCGGGCCCGTCACCCTCACCGTCGTCTGGGTGCGGCACCTGGCCGACGGCAACTTCACCGCCTCCTTCGTCACGTCCCTCAAGGTTGACGTTCCCGCAGGCAAGGGCCGCTGGGTGCACGTCGACCTCACCTCCACCATCGCACAGTGGTTCCGCAAGTCTGACAGCGACCTGGGACTCGTACTCTCAGCCAACGACGCCCACGGCAAGGATGTCAAAGTCTTCAACAACGAGAGGGACAACGAAGCGAGAGTGAGTGAAGTCAGCCATACGCTCGGTTCACAACTAAAAAACAAACATAAGTAAGGTTAATTCTACTACAGGTTAGAAAGATCAATGTTAACAGTTTGTCACAGGTAAAATTTCTGCCACTTGAGCGCTGGTATCGGTAATGGGTACAAACTGACCAATCACAGAGCTTTCCTGAATTTTAAGTTACATAAAGTTGATCATTTAAAACACGAAATTTGTTTATTTTCACTTTAAAATTATGCTAAATGACGTCTGTCATTTCCAAACCTATTTAAATTTAATTTCGCTACAGTTTCGTATTTTTCTAGTCCCATAGCGATAGCTACGAAACTAGCAGCAGAAATGTTCCCTGTGCCAAACTCTTCTACAAGAAAACACATTTTCTTACTAACCTGTAGTAGAATTAACCAAGCAAGTGACGTATAACATAACAGTACGAATTGTGCACGACCAGAAGCCTTGTTCAAAATTAATTCACAATTAATTCTTACAGTAATATTTTGCCTATGTCATGTTTTCGATGAATCTGAAACTTTCGTGGCTGTACGGATTATAACCGGAGGCCATTGAAACATATATGCAGTGGAATCGCATTTGGCTATAATTGGATACATAGAAACAAAGTCCCGATAAACTTCACAGTGTTAAAAAAAAATTGTCCTACACAAGAACAAAGATTTTAACACTAACACTTCTTATCCTATATTTAATTTATTCTTTTGTATTTTGGAGGACATTCAGTAAATGAAATGAAATATTACCGTTTCCTAACTCAGCATCTCTTAGCACACGATTAGTTTTGAGCAGTTGTGAATCAGCAACTAAGAAAACATAGATGTTAGTTCTTGTGCAAACAACTAGGTATGTTATCAATTGTGAACATACTTTTACGCTGGAATTACAATTGTGTGGCTGACGCGACGTGAAGGGCGCCACGCCAATAACAAAATATGTCAGCCAACTAGTTCGAGGTTGGTTCCTGTGACGTCAGCGAGTCAAAAATGGCGGGCACGAATTCCAAATAGAAAGTATGTGGATTTGTTTCGCGCCAGAATTTAATTTTGTGCCGAAATGTTGGTTAAACTGGTGAGTTGATATTAAATTGTGTTTATTTATTTTACAAGGTATTTTTGCAAGTCATAACCTTTTTAAGTAAACGTGTATTTGCGACATTATTTTCACTTTTGGGAATGGTAAAGGTTATTTATAAAATGTTAAAAATAAGCGGGTAAAATTTTTTTAATACTGTAAACTTCTATGGCTGTCGTACTTGAGGTTAGTCTGTACTGGCAAGGAACCATTAAGATGTAATATTTTTCTAGTGAAGTGAAGAGTTTTTGGTCGGCACGTAACGTCTACGTCTTTAGCGCTGGTGAGGGGTGACATGATGTGAGTATGGAGCAGCGCCGAAATTAAGGGCACGGTCTACCGCAATTTTCATCATCATTATTTAATTTTTTATTTGTACTACATATTTCTTTTCTTATTTTGGACACAAAATGTGACTAAACTTGGCTCTTATGAAATTTTTGTATCTCTCATAGTTTTCGCTTAATGGCTTGTTTAAGTCATATATTACATGTTTCCGTTTTAACGACCACACTAAAATCAACTGATATACCAAACTGAAAAAAATCACAGTGGATGAAGACATTGCAGGCTACAATGGCATGCTCATACAATTAATGAATAAAAATTATATGTACTTTTAAAAAAATTATAGCATTTTTAAAATTTTTATTTTTAGTTTCAGAATTTTTTTAAAATTCAAATAATTTTTATTCTTTAATTTCATGAGCATGTCATTGTAGCCTGCAATGTCTTTATCCACTGTAATTTTTTTCAGTTTGGTATATCAGTTGGTTTTAGTGTGGTCGTTAAAACGGAAACATGCAAAATATGACTTAAACAAGCCATTACGCGAAAACTACGAGATATAAAAAAATTTCATAAGAGCCAAATTTAGTTAAATTTTGTGCCTAAAATAAGAAAAAACATATCTGGTACCAATAGAAAATAAAAAAATGGCGATGAAAATTGCGGTAGACCGCGCCCTTAAGAGGCTGGGGAAACGGGAGATCACAGTTTTTTTGTTTACCGCTCAGCAGCCAAAGAAGAGTTCACATTAACGGGGATTTTTAGTTTCGCATCGCACCTTTCGCACTGCATCCGTCACGACATTCTGAGTCCAGCATTACATGTTGTTTAGGTCCACGGCCATAGAGAACAGGTCTGGACACTCGGGTTGAAAACTGACCCTCTTATGACTGACACTCGGGGGCTGTTTTAACATTGCGCAAATGTATCTACAAGGAGTTAGCTCGTGTCGGAGCTGCTAGGAGAACTGTTAGTAAGACGCTATATTGCAATGTTAAAACAACACTTCATTGCTAGTGGCGCTTTCAGTCATAACATGGTCAACTCAATAGTATTGGTAGATAGACTAGTGTCCAAACCGGTTATTCTAAGACCGTGCTTAGGTGCGCTGATTTATCGCAGGAAAATGAGACTGTTTGCTAAGCTTCAATAGAACATTATCATATCTAACGTTCAACTTTCGTTACTGGTGTGTCATCATTTGACTGGACCAATGGTAACACTGCTGCGTCGCTACTGAACGTGTGTGACTTGCCATTAAATGACTTCATGACCATCCTCCAACCATACACACTCAAGCCCCTTCACTGTTTTGAAAAATACAGTGGCACCAACACCCTTGCGATTGTCCGTTATCTCTAACGATTAACATTCCGATTTCACGTAATTTCTTCACATCCTATAGACGTCTGTATAGAATATTTCGTACCTAACAGCATGCCAAGGTAAGTCTTAGAACATACTAAATATCTGGGTTACCGTTATATTTTGGCGTTTTACCCAGAAACTATGGCCAATCACAGTCAGGTATTCATACGGTCGTAGAAGTACAGGTCTGGACACTCGCCTATCTACCAATATATTTTGCTTGACCCCCTTGTTGTTTGGCTGTAGTTCGTCAAGTTACCGAGAATGTCGTACTTTTTGGCGCTGTAATTCGGGCTGTCGGACTCAAACTCCGCCCACTTTTTTTTTCCAATGTATACATTATAAAGTAATTAAAGATTGCTGGAGCCAAGATTTAAAATTGTGAGCGCAGGAAGTATTTCATAAATTGATAAAAAAATACGTTTTGATAAATTGTTTAACTTAGTGGGAGGAAAGTGGGCGGAGTTTGGGCCCGACCGCCCGGATTACAGCGCCAAAAGTGTATAGCATTTTCGGTAACTTGGTGAACTGCAGCCAAACAACAATGGAGTCAAGTTTCCAGGCGAGTGTACAGACTTGTTCTTGTACGACCGTGGGTATTCATGGATGCATCGCTCCACTTCAGACCGACAACCTATATTATCGAAATGGCATGCCAAGTTTGAAGGCTAATATAGGCTATGTATACATGCGCAAGTGAATTTGTTTCTCGTGTTTTTTTTAACGTTAGAATTTATTAGAATATACATGTTTCAATTAAAATAAGATCGTAAATACATATCCATTATTATAAAAAAATTTAACAATCGTACCGAAATTATAACAGTTACATGGTATTTCATAAAAGTTATTTGTTGGTACCACGGTCGTAGAAGAACAAGTCTAGACATTCGCCTGGAAACTCGACCGTCTTGTTGTTTGGCTGTAGTTTGTCAAGTTACCGAGAATGTTGTGCTTTAATAGCGTTACAGTTAGGGCGGTCGGGCTCAAACCCCGCCTACTTCACTCCCACAAAGATAAACAATTTATTAAATCGTATTTTTATTAATTTATGAAATACTTCCATCGCTTACAATATTAAAACATGGCTCCAACAATCTTTATTTACTTTATAATGTAAATACTAGAAAAAAGTGGGCGAAGTTTGAGTCCGACCGCACGGATTACAGCGCCAAAAAGTACAACAATCTCGGTAACTTGACAAACTACAGCCAAACAACAAGGGAGTCAAGCAAAATACATTGGTAGACAGGAGAATGCCCAGACTTGTACTTCTACGACCGTGGTTGGTACGCAAAACAATGTTTGAAGAAACAAAACACTGCTGAAATCTCTTAGCGTTATTAAGGTTAGTTCTACTACAGGTTAGAAAGATCAATGTCAAAAGTTTGGCTCAAGGGCAATGTCGCTTGAGCGCTGGTATCGGTAATGGCTGCAAACTGACCAACCACAGAGCTTTCCTGAATTTTAAATTACATGAGTTGATAATCTAAAACGCCAAATGTGTTTATTATCATTTTTAAATGATGTTAAATGACTTCTGTCATTTCCAAGCACACTTAAATTTAATTTTACTACAGTTCCGTATTTTTCTGGTCCCTAAGTGATTGCGGCGAAACTAGCAACAGATAATTCTCCTGTGCCAAATTCTTCCTTAAGAAAACACATTTTCTTTCTAACCTGTAGTGAAATTAACCTTAGCGTTTTGTATTCTGTGAATATTTCGGGAATCGTGTAAGTTGAAGTGGCTAGAAAACAAAGTTGTCAGATCTCCTGAAACAATATTCTGCTTTAGGATATTGATGTCTAAAGGAGCAATCTCCATTTATGACCGAAATTGAGATATTGACACCAATGAACTGTACCAGTCGCCCTCTACAAAGCTATATGTTTGGTTTCCTTGGTACTCACATACATATCATTTTTGTTGAACATGTAAGATAAAACCCATCCCGATAGTGTGGGTATAAATACATAAGATAAAAAAAATCTACTGTAAATTTTAGCACAGTCCTTTTGATACCAATATTCTCAAATGTGATACCCATGGCTGTAGAAGAGATCAGGCATTTTATAAGGAAGGTATTTGCTATATACTGCCACCAGACGCACATGATACCTTAGTTTCCATCATGTACGCTTAAAATTATATTTCAAAGTAAAAATGTTAAATTTACAGTATGGTGAAATATTGGAAATGAAAGTAGGCTATACTCAAGCAGCTATGAAAAAGTGTGATTCTTTTCAGCAAGGTCATACACAAATATGAAGTTGGAAATAAATATCTTAAGTTAGGTAATACGTAAAAGATGAAATTGAATGTGTAATTTCCTATTAAAATTTCAAAACTGTTAAGTTTTCTTGTTTTACCAAACTTACTTTTTTAAACTTAATTGACTATGCATTTAGAATATTTTCAAATGCTGATTTCAAATTGTTACGCACAACTGACGTAATTATACCACAGCTTCTTACCGACATGACATTATTTCGTATGCAATATACAGAATCGACTTTGCCTTTCTGTGAAGTTCAATCCCCCATCGGTTAAAGGTTTAGTTTTTTTTTCTCGTATATATGCAGCTTATTCATCTTCATGCGTTCTTTTTTATTTGGTTGGGTTTTATACTATTTAAAAATCTACAACAGTCCTATTTAAACCCAGCTAAATAAGATTTCAGTCATTGAATAATAAGCAGCTGAACAGAACTGGCTACAAGATGATAATTTATGTTTCTGAGGTTCTTGTCCAGTATCGTGCGAAATTTTGGAATACATATTTATCACCGACTGCATAAAACATACGTAAACCTACATTTGGCAACATGAGTTCTCTGTTAGCCTGTACACCCATAACTTGTCTTGAATGTAAAAACTTTAGAAACGTGCTATAATTTACTTCCTAGCTTTCACAGCGCTCTTCCTAATAAACGCAAACAAACTCTCTAATCAAACACCCTCACTACAATGCGGTCTGTAACAGTTATAGCTAAGAAACACATCGATGTTCAAAGCGGGATCGAACCCCAACATTTCGAATTTATGTACGCTGTTTGACCACAAATCTGCCAGAATAGCGTTTATTCCATATCACGTGCGTCAACAGAGCACATGATTAGTGATAATGGTGTATCGAAAAAAAAAAAATTATGCCAACATACCCTTGAAAACAATGTTGTTTCTTGTGACATGTATGCTTGAGTGATATACGTCTGACACAACGTAGCTGTGTGCAGACCAACAACGAGCATTAAATATTACAATAGCAGGATTCTTATTGTCTCAGTCAAATAGGGTAGCGTATATCAAGTACAAGTCAGAGCCAGTAATCTTTTGGTTAGCTGAACGCAAGTTGTAACCCAGTAAACAGTCAAGTTTTCCCGCGATAAATCACCATTTCTACACAATATACATATTAAACTCCAACACTTCCGCGTTACTGGGCATGCATATATAGCGTGTTCATTTTATTGCTGTTATCGCCTTTGTATTCGTTTGCATAAATATCGATTTATCTTATGTGCGATTTAGTGTAATGACATCATAGAATTTTATAGGGGTCTATGTTCGTCAAACCCAAAACTTCAGTATGCGTTCTGAAGGTAATCAAGGCATCGTAACGAGTAGAGTCCTGAAAATTTTGCGTTTTCTTTTAAGCGTAAACTATAATTCCAGCAACTAAAGGTCAGTATCTTGTTCGCAATATGCCGTTGATTACTCGACACTTCCTGTAAGTAGCTGAGCCAATAATTAAACTGTAACTGAACACAGGCACATTTCACTGACATCTAGCAGCTAATATACAACTGCTATCACGTTCACTACACAAATATTCTTGGATGCTAGCCTACACGTCAGTGAACCAGCGAATTTTTCCGGCCTCTAGTAATGAGGCTTTTCTTTGCTACATTGTGATTACGTTTCACAATTAAAAGAGTTGGTTATTTTGCAAACAATTTTCAGAACTTGACCTACGCTAGATAAGTGCAGATATACATCCTTGATAATGGAATCTAAAACAAACACAGTTTCACATGATCGGACTATAAACGATCATAGCTTCCATTGTTGATACTCTGACAGACATTCCTGTGAGGGTTTCGGGACGGACTGCAGCTTATGGAGTTATAGTATTCTTCAGATCTGGCAGTGTGAGAGGATAACATTCAGTTACGTAGGCTATCGTTAGAGCCAGTGATTTTTGGTGTAAAGAATTCTACAACAACTTATTTCAATGCCTTACGTGCACACCCGCAACATTGCTCCGTAGTTATTGATAGAATATAATTGGAAAGAGGTGTGGCTCATTTGACAGCACCAACCAGAACCATGTTACCGCGACACCACACGTCCGTGATTTGCGGGTAGGACCCCTAGACGCCGAAAGTTAAAAACTTCCAATCACTGACCATGAAGCAGAGAAACATATGTGCACATAAGGCATTGGAACAAATTGATGCAGAATTCTTTTCATCAAAAATCACTGGCTCTTCGTATCGTAGTCGTGTCTTAAGGCATGCGGTGATAAACAGTGACTATACTCATCACTGAGTTGTCCGTGGACCCAATAGACTGGTATGTTCTCGACCCAGTAGCATGCAAGAGGCAAGGAACATATTCGCCGCTAATATACCTCGGTCTACACAACACATGCTTATTGGATATGACAGGTAGGCACACTGAGTCCACATGCTCAAAGCGTATAATCAGAGTTTATATTGCATGCCTTGGAACACGACCACGATACGCCACTGGTAACATTGGAGGACCAGACATTGATGGTATCTAAAGAGGACTTCCGGACACTACACCGTCATTGTATCAACAAAACAAATAAATATCATATGATGATGATACGTGAGGGACGGGGTATAGCACCCTGGATGAAGAATTTATGTTATGAATGAGAGCCCGCGGGCAATCTCCGAATCCCGATGGATGACACCAAAGGAAGCCCTACGATGGTGAAGCGCTAGAATGAGAAGCGCGGGGGAAACGGGAGATTTCCATGAAAACCCTCTGCTAAGGTACATCGTCCAACATGATTCCCATATGTGAAAATCCGGGGACCGACCACGCCTGGGATCGAAACCAGGTCGCCTTTTTGGAAGGCGAGTGGTGCGCCATCGCGACCACTTATTGTATCAACTACGAGGAATCGGAGGAATGATATTAAACGTGTGTTGGTGTAAAACTCCAGTATGTTTACTATTCGTGGATAGTAGACTGTATGTTGTATTTAGCTCAATTTGGTTTTTATTACCTTCCCCATTATGAGAGTGATTATTTTGCCCCAACCTGTGTTTCAAACCACATTGTTCGCAGCTTGCTTTAAGATCACAATGTGGCTTCCAAGCAAAAATATCGTGTTGTGCGAAGTAACCTCACAGGTTCAACGTTAATTCCTGTGTGCGCTATGGCAAAATAGTCATGAATCGAGGATGCGAGAGATAAAGTTAAAAAAACCTTGCATTGTTTCATGAAACTAGAGGGCATTAACTACCAGTTAAGTACCTTGCAACTCTAATGCATCGTTTCGAGCACGGGTAGAATATGGAATGTCATATGCTGTATATTCAGACTTGATTTAAATCCATAATTTAGTTACTTTTCAAATGCTATTAGTAATTTCAACTATAAAACATTATTATTACAGAACTTGGAATATAAATCATTCTTAGCATCCCCAACAATTTCTAAGCACAACGCGCACGTACTCACAAGGATTTCCAAGCAAGATATATATTTTTTATTTATTTCAAAGATTGAGTTCGGAGGTAGTAAATTTACACTGTGCCAGCTATTGTAACAAGAGGCGATAGCATAGCGAATAAGGTAGGGACTGATGAATGATAAAGAGAGGGACGTGCCCAAAGAAATGATTTGGGGGAGGGGGGCAGGGGCCATCAGGTAGCAGCTGGCAGAGGCGGAACCAGATTGATGAAGGGAGGGTGGATAGGATGAGGCAGGGCAGCGTGAAAACCACCTGTGTCGCACTCCAGGGGGGTAGGGGGTTAAAGGGTTGAAGTCCCGTGGCCGAAGTGAAGGCATTCATCTGGAGGTCCATAGGAGCAGCTGCCGCCCACACAACCCTTTCTCTGCTAGCTGGCACGCTAACCTCTTGCCTCTTGGTAGCGTGCCAGAATTACGTCAGCCTTTAAGAAGGCGCGGTAGATAAATAAGCGCTGAATATTCCAATTAAGATCTTCGCTTTTGAAAGGCAATACAGAAAAAAATACAAACCAACAATCCTTGATAATTATATTTGCCAACTTTATGAGCAAATGTTTATCCAGAGTGATGCATTTGTTAAGCGTGATCTCTTGCGCCACAATTAAATTTACGAGATTTCGGCGCCAGAGACTGTTTCCAGATAAGCATTCATCAAGAAAAATTTTTGCTAAGAAAGTTGGCAAAAACTATTGTCTAGGATTGCTGTTTTTTTTATATTGGTTTCGAGAAACATACAATTATGATCGGATGATTTTAGCGCTGAATTATATACCATGCACTCTGAAGGCAGCCGCCTGGTGATGTGTATGTTTGTGTGTGTGAGGCGAAGATTGATGAGTCGCTACGAGTTACGCCAGCCTCTACGCCCAGAGTCGTAAACGCGTGCACAGTTTCCCGTCGTAAAGTTTTTACTTTGGGGCTTTAAGCAGTAACCCTATCATTGTATTGAATGTGTCACTGTAGCAAAGTCCAATGTACTTGTAGACCTCAGTTTCGAACAAATCTGTTACATATATCTAGAGGAACAACCGCGTGAAATAGCAGATTTTAGCCAAGTTTGAAGGCAATTAAATAATGCTTCCGATGTGCGCGGTGTCTTGAAAGTCACATTCACAAGTACTCTGAAGTGTGTTTTCTTTTCGTAGATAAGCATTGTGGACGCACGTTTGCTGGTCTTTGAGAAGAAACGGTAACTCCGAACACGCTGCATGCAGTTCTTGTGCCAGCCAGGCGGCCGCCTTAAGAGACTGCGTCACCTCTTTTATTAATAATATACTATTTTGTTTGGTTAATGAAAGATGTGACGAATAACCGACCATATTTCTATATAGAAACATTACATTTTACTATTAGGAGCGAATTATTGAATGAAATCGGTACTGGGAATTATTTACTGTTTATAATTTGATGAGAGAGAATTTTTATGTTAACGTTAAAATTATCGTAATTACTTAATAGTTATGTTTTGACTTTTCGAATAAAATGTACGTAATGAAATGTCAAGTAATTAGCTACGTGCCTACAGAAATATTTTCAGTTAAATTTTGTCAAAATTTTAATCAGGTAGGAATTAAGAAAAATGCAACGTAATACGTGACACGGGATCTTAGAAAAAGAATAAATTAGTAGTAACAGAAGCTACGTAACTTGGTTATATCGTACTCGTTTTCTCCTTGAATTGTCGTGGTCACCGCCTTAGAAGAATCAGTTATTAAAGCAATGACGTGTAATTTCCAGAGATAAGAGAAAAGTACAGATGTAGCATTAGCAGCCTACATTGAAGCCAAGCTGACTTTGTTTATGCAGGTTGAAATATATCGGAGTGCAATAAGCTGTTCCTGTAGATTTATTGAGTAACGAGGTTATGGTTGGCCAACACACCGTCGCATTATACACGTTGCTACGGTAATTAAAACGTTTTTCAGTTACCAAAATGGCAGATGGGCTCCTCCTCCTTCCGTCTCAAGGCCACATACCTCTCATCCTACAATATATGTTATGCTCCATCTGTATATTTCTCTAATCTCTGGTAATTTCTACAGATTTCAAGATAGTAATTTTTTCATTCCTAAA
The DNA here is from genome assembly GCA_003012365.1 of Medauroidea extradentata. Classification (NCBI taxonomy): domain Eukaryota; kingdom Metazoa; phylum Arthropoda; class Insecta; order Phasmatodea; family Phasmatidae; genus Medauroidea; species Medauroidea extradentata. The sequence continues at coordinate 98,817 of PNEQ01126387.1, forward strand.
CGAAAGCAGATATCGAAAAACTGTTACTCAGTTTTGTTAAGAATTGTCTTTAGTATGTTGTCTAATTTTTTCTAGACAAAACATTAGATTTTACTAATTAGTTCATTAATGAGAATTTGCCTTATTGTATAATCAGCTGAAACCATTGTGTATTTCGTCCTGAAAAAAATAGTTCTGATATAATACAATGTTTTTAAAGAAAAGTACAACAGTTTTTAGATTTCTGCACTCTTTTAAGAATAAAAATAATTAACTATTTAAAGCAGTAGCAGTAACGGATCATGTCGCTTAAATGCAATAAAATCATAATTTTATATTTGTATGAAATATTGTAAGTTTATGTGAGTGCAGTTTCGTCTTACGAAACAATTTTAGCTCTCATAGTTTTCTCATAAAGTTGCGTCTAAGTAAAAATTTGTGTGTTCTGCTGACATGCAATTAGTGAAAACTAAAATTGACTTAGGTAAGGGAAATAGTTCACAGTGAAATAACGTGCCATAGGCTACGTAATAAAACATTAAAATAACATCCAGTGTACTAAATTTGTATTTTTAAAAAATTGCTTAATTTGGTTATCTTTCTGTAATTTTGCGATATGAAAAACTGAACATATGACGCCGTGGGTTTTTTAATATTTTATCACATAGCTAATGGTATGTAAGTTCACAGTGAATTATTTTATTGTAGAATGTAAATTAGTTTTCACTAGTTTCAATGCAGCGTGACAAGTAAATGTTGGCTTTGACGCAACGGATTGAAAAAAAAAAAAATAATGAGAACATGTTTGCTTTGTAAGATAAACTGTACTTACAAGTATCATTTACCAAACTGAAACTATTTCATACATAATATAAAATTATATTTTTGTGGCACTTGAAGACCCGTTAAATCTAGTCGTCAGTCGCATTATTAGATTATTATTTTTGTGCTTTTTTTTGAAATTCTAAGGAGAAAAATATGTAATTTGAGATCAAAGCATCAAATGATATTTACATTGTGCCACACTGCAAGCATTGGAGTTTAACTTGAACATTTATTTAAGCCGCAATTAGTCCATCAAATTAAGACGAAAACAATCCTGGACTGATTGCGGCCGAAATACTCGTTAAAAGTTCAACTGTGATGTTTATACTGTAGCGCAAGTTATATACAATTTATGCTATAAACGCAAATTTCATATTTTTCTTGTCAGATTATCATAAAAGCGAAAAATAAACTAATCCAACATGGCGACTAACAACGCACCTTTAGAAGCCTATGTCATAGGTGTATCGAGGTTGTTGCAGCATATTAATATTTTTATTTTTACGCGAAATCGCTTAACTTATTCACATTATGTTTGTCTACATAAGTAACACATACTGCAGACTATGCTCCTTGTATAACGTAGGTGAGCACTAAGTAAGTTTTTTTTTTTTTTTTCGATATTCGAAAAATAAGGGCGTGAAAAGTCGTAAAATGTGTTTTCAATGAATCATTGATAGCGCTTAAATCACTTGGGATATTCAGGTCATATTTTGTTTCAGCTTGATGCTTATGTAAATACCTTAATGTACTTCTACGGCCGTGGTCATGGAGTTAGAGTTTGTAGATGTTTGTTGAAACTGAAGTTAAGAAGGCCCTATGTATAATTACATGACATAATTTATAATTATGTTACGTCACGTTTACTACTTCTAAATAACTTGTATGATAGAGACGCAAATAAATTTCAGAATTCATTGATATTCAAGGAATTATTTAAACAAATGTCACCAATTTTACATGTTTTTTTACATGCTAGTAATACCCCGAGAGCTGATTCAATAACCACGATTAAAAAAACGTTCTAAAGTCGTTTTTGATAGCATTAGTTATTATATTATGTTAAACCTCGAATCGTCACATTTACCATTTATAAATATCCTAACTAAGTAGTGTCTCAACCCTTAGATGTGGTCAAATAAATCAATCACACGAATCCACTTGACTTTGTTTACATCTTTGTACTCCACGTGAGCTACTACGATGACAACAATGAAAACAGCTTCCCTATGAAGCTTTAAATAGCATTAATTATTATGTGGCCTTGCTTCATTGTACCTCCGTCACGAAGGAAGGTGTACTCTATTCTCATGGAGGGATAAACAGAACACTTTACGCCCCTATTCTCTTATTTAAGTTATTTACATAATTTCCCACTTTCTGATGATGTAACTATAGCTGCGTTTGTAATAAAATTTGTTTGTAGTATCTCCAGCTCTCAGAAGCTTTGGTATATGTTCAAAACAAAATAAATTTTTTAATATTGATCATTACAAGACAGTGCTTATAGGAATCCGTTTGTTTATCGGCAAGCCTACATTTCACGTAGGTAGGGTTTGAGTAATTTGTAGACAGAGGAAGAATTTTTCCGGCACAAATATATTGTTACAGGGCATCAAACGAATGCAGGTGAAACATATATGTGACATAATTATTTATTCTATATGAACTACCGGTTTCGAACGAAGGCCATGAAAAGTTTCCTTGTTACAATATTTCTGCGCTTTTTCAAATTTGCTCAGATTCAGCTGTTTTTATTATTTCAATTTGTATATTAATATGAATGTTAAGGAAAGTGTGAAAACAGGCTTCCTAATTGTAGCTTTTCTTAGCGGCATGCAAGACTCGTATTAATCAGTGTTTACTTTTCTTGACATCTAATAGCTTATGCATTCTACTTGAGACCTCCCATTCTAAAACTCACTAACTCTACTTTCGAAAACAAATTAATTTAGCTACATTAATTTGTAAGTCTTAGAAAGTGTTAAGTGCAAAATAAACACTCAAATGACAATTGATGTTTTTTCAACACAGATTATAGTATTCATTAGTTTACTTCAGAATCTGGTTGGTGTCTGGGAGGGCTAATGTAGAGAGTATTTTAATTAAAATGTAATTAGCGTGTTTTGTAATGTGTAGCCTCACTTGAAATGATGCCTTTTATCGCCCTATTAACTGTGTTTATGATGTTACTCAAACACACTTCTTCCCTCAGACGCCATTCATCGAGCTGACGCCTTCACCGGCTCCGAACCCGAGCCGTTCGCGACGCTCGCTCGGCATCGACTGCGACGGCAAGACGGAGGAGAAGCGCTGCTGCCGCTACCCGCTGACCGTCGACTTCGGCTACCTCGAGTGGGACTGGATCATCGCGCCCAAGATGTACGAGGCGAACTACTGCGCCGGAGACTGTCTTCACGCCTTCCTGCCCAAGTACCCGCACAGCTACATCATCCAGGTGACGAACCGCACCATCTGCTGTGCCCCGCGTAAGATGTCCTCCATCTCGATGGTGTATTTCAACATGGAGCATCACATCGTCTACAGCACCCTGCCCGGCATGACGGTCGAGAAGTGCGGCTGCTCCTAGGGCTTATGCTTCCCCCCGAAGAGGACCTGCGCAACTCTGCTGCATTCACAGTTGATCGACCATGCTTTATTTCTCCTCTCGGTTTAATTTTTGTATCCCTCCATGCCGCGAGCCCCAACGACAAGGTTCCGTGCACTAATGCGCACAGCACAACTATTAGGAATGGGATTGTTCCGATAAGCACGAATCCCAGTGGCACTGGTTGAAAGTACACACTTTAAACTAGATAGGACCAAGGACTGGTTTCAACAATTGTATACTACCAAGGGTTTAAAGAATATAGCAAGTAAAGTTACTTTTATGTTGTATTATAACGTGTTTAATCAACCATGAAGAAGTTACAACAATATTTTTTTTCCCCACTCGTGCTTCAACAATTGCTTTAAAGGAAGCAAGTCCATAATCTTTTTTTATTGATCTATAACGAGTAAATAAAGGGGGAAGTAGGGATATGGGTTTATTTTACTTGAATAAATTCTTGAAAGTGCTTGGGAAGATTAATTTTCGCTACTCATAATTTAATTAATGTGTGAAGCCAACATTTTCAAGGAAAATTTATAATTTTGAGATCAAACTGTCATCAGTATCTTTTTCAGTACATTTTTGAATGTATGTATGAATAGTTTATTCTGATTCTTAACTATTTGTTTCTTCTCGTGTTGTAGTCTGTGAAACAATGACAGCTTTAATGAAATGTGTGTGTGTGTGCAACAAATGTTATGTGCTGCCAGAAATATTACTGTATTGAGTTGAAAAAATTATAAAATTTAACTTGTGAAAGTTTTGTGGACCTCCGGAATTTCGGATTCCATTGAGGATATCCTAATTATATCATCTCCAGTGCAGCTATTTAACATGACCGAATTTTTTTTAAATAGTGGATGACTTTTATTAAAAATTAAATAAAGCCTAGGCTTTAAATATATTTAAATTATAGAGGGAATTTACCATTGACGTTACTCGTATTAACGCCTAGCCACAAGATCTCGTGAACCAGATCTCAAACTCTGACTGATATTTTAATGTCATAAAAATTGCGTGACAAAACATAAACGAGATGAATGTGTGGTTTAGGTCAAGAAAATGTGATTCAGAGTTTAATAATGGAAAAAGTCACGTCACGTAACACAAAATTAGTTTAGTAGCTAGCAAATTTACTTTTCCTGCAAATCTTACTGTATTTAATCTCAACTTATTTTTAGAAATATGCAAGAAAAACATTTCTGTCAAAGAATTTTTCAAACGGCTTTTAAGGTTGTCGATTTGATTAAAGTTTTCCCTACTTTTAAAAAAATTAGATTTGAAATTTATTTGTATGGGACTTATTCCTGCTTGAAGAATGTGTGAAAGTGACATAATCCTCATTAATATGCATAGTTATGTAATTGGTATTGCTTTTGTGATAGTTGATGTAATTTTTAGAGACATTTAAGTTATTACTTAAAATGTTTGTGCAGAAAATCAGAACTAAAGGCGAAAAGAGGTATTTTGTATGAATGCTTAATTACGAAAATGTATATTACAAATACACCTGTGAAGATTATTAACTTTAATATGAGCATAGTTGGCTATGTTGATCTCATTTAAATGCTTTACTCAGGAAATTAAAGGCTAAGCTAAATATCAACTACAGAGACAAATTATGTCTAAATTTTTATAGTTCATTTAACATATAAATAAGAATTGTTCTTTTGTACTGTAGTGATAGTCTTCATATAAGTTATTGTGATTTGAAAATATGTAAATTTCGATTATTGATGTTTCCTTGAATGCCTGGAATTATTATGTATATTGTTTTATGGCTTTTTACTTTTGATATCTAAATAATGGGAAATTTACTAGTGATTTATATTTATTTGAGAAAAATGTATTTTTATATGTAACCATACCGTACTTCTGAGATTCATTAAGAAATCAAATTAATACTATCTTAGCTATCATACGTAGATTAGTATAAAAAATAAGACATGGCATGTTCACAAAACTAAAGGGAAAAATTGAATCTGCATTTAACTAACTACTGCGAATAATTAATTTGATTTCGTGCAGTATTTTCAATTTAAAAATAAACGAATCTGGAAATAATATTTAGTTGTCAATTAATGTCTTCAAAAAATATAAATTGTTCTTTTAAAGTGTCTTGTACATAATGTTATGTCGATAACACACATATATCTCACAATACGGTGTAAACACTTAAACTGTTTTCTCTGGAAGTAAAATAAAAAGTAAATTGAACATGCAAGTAATTGAGACCAGTATCATTTGCACGAAATTTGTTTCACATTGTCGAACTCCTAGTTCCTATAAATATAAAAATGTTTATTACTTCGACCTTAATTAATGTTTTCAGGTTTTAAATTGTTCTGGACGCAGAACTTGACTATTGAATAAATAAGTAGGACCTTTTAACCGTCGAGGACTAGTTACCATGCTCTTGTACGATTTAAGAAAATATTTACAGCATAGTCTATGTTTGTACCCTTAATTTGACATAATGGTCAACTACAAGACTATGTCTAAATTAACATATGGCTCTTTTGTTTACTATTATTATAATATATTTTCTCTTACAACTACTAATTATTTATGCTAATGGATGCTATACATACGTGTATGTATATATATATATATATATATATATATATATATATATATATATATATATATATATATATAAGCTGTCTGACCGCGTCTTTGCCTAAGTGGGATAGAATAATGTTAACAGTAGTTTATAATATTGGTTAATGGGTATATACTATCTTTTAGGTTATATATCTTACTGGTTTTAGACAACGTTATCTCTGCCGAAATCAGTGAACGAGTGAGTGTATAAGTGGAGCACTTCAAACCCGCCGAGGATAAAATTATTACATCGGAATCAGAATTATTAAATACTTAAAATATAATAGTTAATAATCAGCTAACGTCCTATCACGCGCGCATGCATCATTACATCGCCCCCGCCTCACAATGAAATGGCATCACAGTTGTGCACTTTGCAAATGAAAGTTTTAGGAATACCAACTTTGTACTTAGAGGTTGGGAAGTGGTATTATATTTAATTGCTCGATAGCCAAACCAGATACTCTACGGTCGTAGAACTATAGGTCTGGACTCTCGCCTATCTACCAATGTATTTTGCTTGACCCCCTTGTTGTTTGGCTGCAGTTCACCAAGCTAGTGAGAGTGTTGTGCGTCTTTGGCGCTGCAATCAGGGCGGTCAGGCTCCAACTCCGAGCACTTTTTTTTCCCAGGGTTTACTTTATAAAGATAATAAAGACTGCTGGAGCCATGTTTTGGGATTGTGAGCTAAGGAAGTATTTTCATAAATTGATAAAAAATTTAGTTTTGATAAATTATTTACCTTTATAATATAAACACTCGGCAAATTGGGGGGGGGGGAGTGGGCGGAGTTTGAGCCCGAACGCCCTGGTTGCCGCGCCAAAGACGCACAACACTCTCGGTAACTTGGCAAATTGCAGCCAAACAACAAGGGGGTTAAGTTTCCAGGCGAGTGTCCAGACCTGTTCTTCTACGGCCGTGCTATAAATCGATACAAGATAGGTTGTGAAATTATGAAGGGGTGCAAGACCAATGCGGACGGCCTATCTCTATGTGTGACGAAATTGAACGCTGTCATATTGCAGCACATAACATGTGATGTCCTATACGAATGTTTTTTGTTTAAACTATTGAAAACTAACGTCATCCCATTTGTTCACAATAATTTTCGAATTTCGAAAAATATATTCTTAATGAGATCCTACGAGAGAGGGAGCCACCCTCA